>MU226418.1:1105505-1141986 GCA_018584345.1 Thuja plicata | reverse complement strand
CTGAATGAAGAAAACATGTCTTTGAAAGATAAGATTGAAGATCTGAATGAACAACTTACAGATAGCCTAACAAATATTGAAGAAAAGACCAAAGAAAGAAAACAATTAGATGATGAACTTATGCAAGCAAATATGAAGATATTAGAGTTGGAAAACATCAAGAAAAAGATTGAATCAAAATTAACAGAAGCAAAAGAGAAAATTGAGAAATTACACACAAATTCTGATCTAATTAAATCACAAATTTATGCACAAAAGCTAAAAGGTGATACCACTGGTGTTGGATATAGTGTAGCTCAAATTGAAATCAATGAAATGAAAGAAAGAAAGAAAGCACAAGAAGAATCCACATAAGCAAATAAAAGTGAGAATCTTGCAGAGGGTAATACAAAACCTCCTAAAAATGAACACAAGCTAGTTAACCGAACTTGTTATGCTTGTAACAAGCATGGAAACTTGGCAAGAGATTGTCAAGAGGTAAGACCTTTCAATGGATATTGTTACTCCTGTAATAAATTTGGTCACAGGGCTATACATTGCAAAACAAGTCAAAGAAATTAGTCACAGCATAATCAAAGAAATATGACTCAATACAATCAGAGAAATCAACCTCAAAGAAACTATCAGAATATTACATGTCAGATATGTAATTATAATGGACACATAGCCAAGCAGTGCAACATGATAAACAATATCAATAGACCTCTAATAATTTTTCACTCATGTAACAAAGCATGACATATCTCAAGGTTTTGCAGGTCAAGAACTCAAAACCAAGAAAAGCCTAAAGAATCATTATTTTAAGAATCTGGTGAAGTCAAGTTTGTAAAAGATATAGAAGATTCAGGTAAAATATGGGTTGAAGTAAAGAAAGATAATGATGAGAACAATGTAGTAGATGCATCCATAGTGGATGCACCTTCTACTTCTGGTTAGATGACCCTCATGGTCTTAGGGGGAGCTATTCTAGCTTTGAACCCCTGCATGGCTGGTATACTCACCTCTGAGTACGCGCCTATGGATTCATGTATTAGGTGATGAATTGAGATAGTATGCATGGATGCATAGCTTGAACTTGGACATAAGCAAAGATTGAAATTATCAATGTAAATTGTGTTACAGAAACAAGCATTAAATGTAGTAACTTTTATATAAGTTAGTAAAGAGATCTCTCATCTTCACTTTTGCATTTGAGATTGAACATTCAGAGAGCACAAGATATTTTAGCATCAAAGCATCAATAGATAACCGTTGGTTGGTTAGCAAGGCAAATCAAAGTTGAAATGAAACCCTAGCGGACACATCATTTCAAAATATCTGGAAACCCTACTTAAGCAACTATCAAGTAAGTAATGGCTAGTCCTACAGTGTTTGACATCTCTGAGAAGAAGAAATATGTGTTTAAGAAGCATCCATTTTAGTCTGTACTAGATGATGTAGAAGGGGAATTCTCCAAGACTCTGCTAGGAGTCATACATGTAGATGACATTCACACATACATCTATTGTAAGAAGGAAATTGTTGGGGATAACATCATAGAAACTCTTATGGCATCAATAATGAAACCAGATTATTCATTCAAGGATGAATAGGTGCATCTCACTGATAACCCTATCTTTGAGAATTCAAACGCGCATGAGTTCTATGAACTAGAATGGGTTAAAATCCTACTTAGTAGAATACATGATGATCTATATTGGATTGGTGAAGTTCCTATCCGCATTACTGCTGATCTTATTCATGAGATGACCAGACTCCCTAAACTTGGACCAGTTCTTCCCACTAGTAAAGATGTAAAGAAACATGTTAAACAAGCATTCTTATCCGGAAGTGATAGGCGCAGGATGACTGTTGATCCCATTGTGGAAGAATACATCAAACTCCTCACAATGATACTTGGTTACAAGTTTTAGCATGCAAGAAGGATGAATAGTGTGTTCATAGCTACTGTTCTAGCAGCAATAAGAATGGCAAAAGATAAAACTTAGTATAATATCTGTGAGATATTGCATGCACAACTGATTGAGAACATTAGAGGTATCAATCATGACAAGAGAAAAATATTCAGATTTGGCTCTTTGATTATCTATCTATACTTTCACATTGCTGGTAAAGTTTCTAATCTTTACCTAGACAGGAGTAAACCTACTATGTCCCAAATTTCACTAAAGGCTACATCAGAAAGCAGTGTACATGATTCTATGGACATGGAGATCAAAAAATTTAGGATCAAGATGTAGAAGAGGTTCATAATATCAGAAAAGATAGTTGAGAAATACAAGGACACCATATGCTTCATGGTGGAAACTGACTGTACTTTCATGGAAGTAGTTGAGCCAAGAACCAAATGGATTCATCCACTTGGTTATGAAGTTGAAGAACATGTGTTGGAAGGATATACACAAGTTATTTTGTCTGTGCCTAAAGATCCAAATGAGCCAAGATGGGGCACATATAGAGAGAAGAAAAATCAAGTTGATTATGTCTTATACAATGCAGATAATAAAAGAAAGGCATCAAGAATTACATCCAACATCCTAAAGGTTCATGGGGTCACACAAGAAGACCTAGAAAAATCTAGGGAAGCTAAAATTGCAAGAGAGCTTAAACAAACTCTTGCAGAAGTGAAAATAGAAAAATTTGATGATATCCCCAAGAAGAAGAAGAAGAAATCTGATGAAGGTACATCTGCGCCATCAACTACTATTGACTTGGAATCCTCTCCACCATCAATACCAAGCAAGTTGACCAGAAGAAGGAAGAAAGTTCTCGCAGGTCACCCATCCTCAAGGACAACAAGGAGCAAAGTAAAGAACACTCAAGCCCCTCCTGAGGTAGGATTCAGACCTAGTCTGACAGTCTTAAGGAACAAAATTAAATAATGAGGAAGACAATCAAGCTAATGAACCACCTATTATGGAGATCCCAGTGAAAAGTGAATGTATGGATACTAATCAATATGTTATATTCACTCCATCTATTCAACCATCAACATCATTGTTGTCAAGTTTAACCCCTGACTCAACAAGCCTAGATGCATGGGGAGAAGAAGATTTGATCAAGATCAGTGTATTAGCCATGGAGAAAGCCAAAGAGAAACAAATTATGAGAAACCATCTCTTTCTGGAGTCAGTGAACATTTTGAATGACTTAGTGCCATCAGATAAGAAAGTGGCTAAAATTCAGTCAGTTGATGATGTCGATAGCATCCTAACAAGCTTCAAAGCACACTTCACAAGTTTAGTAGACTCAGCTACTAGAACTACAGAGGAAAAGTACAAAAAGGAAAGATTGGATGAATTGATAAAGAACTTCTCTTTAGATCTCAACTCATTGAAGATTGGTCAGACAATTCTGAAAGAGTTGGCATCAAAAGGCAGGAAAGTTATAGCAAATTGCATGGACAAAGACAAATTCACTTCTGAGCACATCAAGAAGTTTGAGGAGGAAGATATCCTGGTTGATAACATAAGGAAATTAGTTGAAACATCATCCCAAGACATCAATATCTGTAACAATATCTATCAAGGGTAGATAGACAAGATTGAAAAAGATAAGATGGAGATCAACAAGATAAGGATCAAGCAAACCCAACTAAGAAATGCACTTGCACCTTCCTTAGCTGTTTTGAATGAGAACATCAAACAAATAGATGCAACCATTGTCACATATGATCAAGGAACCTACATTGATCTGACAAAGATGGAGAAGCTTACATATGACTTATGTTCCCATCTTTAGACACTTGATGCACTGAAGGTATTTTGGCAGCAAGCGATCAAGACTCTTTAGATTGCGTATCCAGATGTGTACTTGGAGTAATTACCTAGAGACTTACAAATTGTAGACACCTTTTTCATTAATGTCAAAGGGGGAGTAGTGTATGTATATAATGAGTATATAGCCAAAGTTATGATATAAAGTTTTTTGTTGTTAAGTCAAAGTTTAAGCAACTTGGCCACATTCCTTTGTTGCCATTAAATGACAAAGGGGGAGATTGTTGGAAAGTTGACACTCAGGGTGTATATGACTTATTTTGTGTTTTCATTATGGAAAAAAAGTCATATGAAGTTTTGACAGTAAAATTTGAAGAGCAAAATTGACTAAGTATAGAAAATAGAACAGTTCAGAGTTATTCAGTTGATCAGAGCACCAACACACGTGCGTACGATCAAGTCAGAATATGCGCATTCATACCTAATCTCTATGATATGTTTTTGTGTTTACCCTATACACCCATGGTATGGAATGATAGTATAGAGAAGTTACAGAAAGATTAAGTTCCACTAACAGTCCAAAAAATAGAGTATGGAGCCAACCTCAGAGTTTGAATTAGGATATAATATTTTGTTTTGTGAAGGCTATGCACCTATTGTAATAATTTTGTAATTATGTCTTAATCATTCATGTAAACACGCTTAAGCCAGTTTGTTTGGAAGCATTGTGCATGTTGTTTTTGGGCCGACTAAGGTCTTGTTTTTAGTCGTGTCTATTCAGGCATGTATATATACTAGACATGCACTTTTGTATTAATTGTGTCAATGAAAAAGTGTCAGAGAAGATATTCAGAAGAACAATATAAGGAATTTAGTATGAAGTAGAAGTCTTCAAGAGATCAAAGCATCAGTGCATAAATGGAATTGATTAGACAATAGTGTCATTAAAACAGTTCATCTTTTGATATAGTATATATCTATCACCTGAAGGTTGTAGCCTTCATCTTATTGAGCAGTGAGCCAACCACCTTTAACAGGGTTTTTGTAAAGACTCCTAACAGGGTCATTATACTTGAATTGTAAATACTGCTCCTAACAGGTCAAAGGAACTCTAACAGGTCAAAGGAACTCTAACAGGTTCATTAAACTAGTACAATCATTTGTGGGTACTAATTCCCACCAGGGTTTTCCTCTGATCAAGGTTTCCCCATAATCATATCTTGTGTTATGAGTTATTGTGTTATGCTTCAATTGCTATTTATTTGAGTTAAGTATCAAATTGTTGAAATAAAGATAAAGTAAAAAAAAATGATTCACCCCCCCTCTCAGTGTTTCTAACATTATTTTCCTCATGATTTCCTTGATTGTGTCTCCATTTACATTAGTACATGTATCTGTCACTCGGTTTCTGCAATCTTTACTTAAGTGACCAACCTTCTGACAGTATGTGCATGCCATTCCAGAGTTTGACCAATTTCTAGATTTAGTTTTCCATTGTCTCATACAGTTAGCTATGATATGTCCATGCCTACCACATGTTGTGCAACTACCCCAAGTCTTATAATCCCAAGCATATGCATTACCTTTTCTTCTCGGTTGATATGCCTTTTCTTGTCCTTTTGGTTTCAAATTTGCTTCGTGTTAGTCCTGCAAGCTTGTGATGTATGACCATGCATGTTGCAAGTGAGATAATATTTTTCCATGTAGGGTTTCTTTTGTGGCTTTTTCAGCTTAGATCTGTGTTCATGTGCCTAATGTCTATGCTTTTTACAGTTATAGAAATTACCATTGAATTTATTAGAGTTTCTATAAATACATTTTGCTTTGCTCCTGCAAACGTTTGATGTGTGTCTTGGTTTTCCACAATGATGGCATGGGGTTTTTTTAGGCTTCATATTTGTGTATACATTCCTCTGTTCATCTTGATTCGATGTCTCTCCTTGCTTGCTATACCCTAAACCGGTATTGTTTTTCATTATCCTTTAATTTTTCAGAAATTCATCCATCCACTTGGTACTTTCTTTAGATCTCTTAGTCACCTCATTATGTTTTTGTATAATCTTCACTTCATTTATTAGTTTTTCATTCTCTTCTTTCAATTCACCAATATCTTCCAATTTCTTGGCAAGTTCAATATTCACTCGGTTTACTTCATGACTTATGGCAACCATCTGATTGGTGATCTCAAAGTAATGTTCAGTAAGTCTCATTATCTCAGATTCTTTCTCTTGTAACTTTTCAGTCATTTTTCTTCTGTCATCAACAACCGTGTTTCTATCTTGTTCAACTTTATTTGCATTGTTCAAGACTTCAACCATCCTAACCATTTGTGTATCTTGACCGATCTGTAGTGCCTTCACTTGTTTACTAAGTTGTTGATTGCGTTCATATAGCTTTGATATGATTCCTTCATATGCATCAGATATGCTACCCAATTCAGATCAAGATGTACCAAATGGGTCATGAATCTCTTCTTCCTGATAATCAATCTCATGACAACAAGATTCCATGTCTTTTCTCTTAACCAACATCTCCTTAAGTTTCTCCTTGGATTCTTTGTATTGTTCAATGTAAATCTACAACTGCAACTTCTGATTCTCAATAGTTTTATCAAGTGTATACCTTTCCATTGTAAGATCTTTTCTCTTCAGTGATTAAACCTTCTAAATAAGAGAACTAACTCTGATACCAATTGTTGGAATAATATAAAGGTGTGTATTGAGAGGGGAGGGGTGAATTAGTACCCTTAAAAAACTTTTCAAACAAATCTTTGTAATCATAAACTGTAATAACCAACTGTGTAGATTTCTTTCACCATACATGTAATGTTATTACTTGAAATGTAAATGCATGTAATAAAAAAAATAAAACATTCATGAAACTTGAGTAATCATAACACATGTATTTTGGTATCGTAGAAAACTCATGTTAGAAGGTAAAAACTGTGGTGGGGATGAGACCCACAAAGCTTCACTGCTACAGTAATAAAGTAGCCTGTTAGAGCTTACAAAGATTGATCACTTCTGGTTGCCTTACCATGTTAGGAGTAACAATAAGACTGATTAGATCTACCTCATGTGAGGATTTTGGAACACAATGTATGTGTGCACTTTGTTAAGAGATTTTGGCAAAGACGGTTAAGTCTACTCTGTTAAGAGATTTTGGGATCTATTACACTTGTTAGAGAGTAATAGAATTTGTGATATGAAAAAATACAATCTAAATATTATGGATAAAAGATCCTTTAAGTATAGTAAAATAATCACCTTGGTGTGACTTATAATACCTTTTGTACTGCTTGGTAGTCTTTGTAAGGATCTGAGAAATACTGATCCAATTATGCCCAAGAGCAACTGCATGCAAAATACCTATTACAGGAAAGAAGCAAAAGAAGGAAAAAGATCAGAGAAAAAATGTATTCTAAATTAATGAACAATAATTACGAAGTAAACCCTTAAAAGGTGAACAAAACCCTAAAAGGAAAAAATCTAGGTTGCACATTAATAATTAATAAAAGAATTAATTATTAATGCACCTAAGAGAAAGCTTAAGAACTAAAGAGTAATGACAACTTAACTAATTAAATCATCATTATTTAATCAATAAGTCTAAAGGGAAATTACTCTAACACCCCCCCTTAAGTGAAGCTTAGGAGGCAAGCTAACCTAGCACAGCTATGAAAGTAAGAAATGGGTCCTTGCAACAAGGCTTGATCAGTTACCCAAGTACAAAAAAATCTATGTAAAGAGGAGAAAATGTGAAAACCCAGTGGGAAAAACCCCTCTCCAAAAAGAGATGAAGCCTAGTGAAGGACTGAAGAAGCCTCCAAACTAGAGAATGTCCCAGAAAATAGGAATAGAGAAAGAACATGTAGAACACCTCTAAAGCATGAAGCTGCAAACAATGTCAAAAAATAACTACTGGAACCTCCACTGTAATAGAACATGATCAGGTACAAAAGACTATAAACATAGCCTAAAGAGTTGATCAATCAAAATTGGAAGAATGCCTCCAAAATAGGAATGAAAGAAGAATGTTTATATGGTAAATGATCCATCTCACCGAAATACATAGGTATTAGCCACTGCATCCACCTAGTACACACGAACAAATACTGAATACATAGATCACTCCATTGAAACAAGGAAGCATTAGAACCAATAGGAGATACCCCCCCCCCCCCCAANCCATAATTTTGAGTAGGGAGAGGCATGACAGGTACATTGAAATAGACTGCCAAGAAACACTGCATCAGGAGGAATGTACAAGAAAAAATAAAGGATGGTGTCATGGAAGAAACACTCACTTGACACACATCATGAGGCTAATGTCGTGGAAGGGACACTCACTTGAAAAAGGTAGATGGAAAACAAAGAAAACATCAAACCCCCCATGGCACTTTATAATGTAGTGCGAGTATGCATCAGATGACACTTTATGTCAATGCGTGTGCAAAAATGCTATAGAAAAAAGTGTATACAAAATTTAGAAGAGGAAATGATCCCAGGACTTGAAACATCCAAGCTATCCACTAGAATCAATTTTATATTTTTTTTTATTAAAAAAAATTAAAAACAAATAGGTGGTGACCAAGCTCGATAGCGAGCTCAGAGCTCAACTTGCAGAGCTGAGGGCTCGGTCCACCAAGCTCTGGGATTGGATTTCGAGATGCGGGTATGGGTGCCAAGCTATGGGCATGGGTCCCCCAAAAAAATTTAATTATTTTTTTGAGCTTGGATGAAATTGCCTTGATTTGCATACCCAAAAAATGGGCATGAGCAAAAAAAATCTACCTCAAAATGCAACTTCGGCCAAAATAGTCGTACCTTATATGGAAATAGGGATTTTTGGGCCTTCTGAGCATTATGGTGGGGTCCATTTAGGCCCAAAATGCTCCAAAAAAATGTCACACACAGATTGAAGAAAAAAAACCTAAAAAAGATAAGAATTTCTCGTTTGAATACATGTTCAAAAACTCCAGAACAGGCAGTAGCAGAGGGGCTTTGATACCATGTAAGGATCTAAAAAATACTGATTTGATTATGCCCAAGAACAAATGCATGAAAAATATATGTTACAGGAAAGAAGCAAAAGAAAGAAAAAGATGAAGAACTCAGAAGCTCAGAGAAAATCGAAAGCGTAGAGAAAAAATGTATTTTGAATTAATGAACAATGAGTACAAAGTTCAACCTTAAAAGGTGAACAAAACCCTAAAAGGAAAAAAGCTAGGTTGCACATTAATAATTAATAAAAGTATTAATTATTAATGCACCTAAGAGAATGCTTAAGCACTAAAGAGTAATGACAACTTAACTAATTAAATCATCATGATTTAATCAATAAGTCTAAAGGGAAATTACTCTAACAGCCTTATCTATGTTCTGAAAACTGAATGCTTCAATCAAACATCCTTATTCTAAAACCCATGTCTGATCTCCTGATGTCCTTAGTGTGGTAGCTACTTGATCATAATTTGATCATCATACATTACAAAATGACATCTTATCCTTACATATATCAAACTTCTTCACCTAATTAGGGTTTTACAATATCTTAGAAAACCTAAGATCAACAGTGTACAAAATTTACGTTGATCATCTATACATAGGAGATATAAACAATTAATATGTGAATGTGTAATTAATGTCCTCCTTGATCATTGTAAACTGTTATCCAGCTCAGCAAAAAGTTGTTACCTTGATTGATGTGCCAAGACAAACTTTTATGTAACCACTGGTTTACTCGGTAAATATTGTCTCTCGGTGTACCTCGGTGCTCAGTGCATACTGCTGCTCGGTAAGTCTGTTTCTCAATGATAATTACCGACTAGTCTATCTTTGACTCTGTTACTGACTGACACTTTAAATACTTGAATACTAATGACAACTTGCAAACTCATATTGAGTAACAAGTCTATGCCATGTTATTGCTAAGGAGGAATTAGACATTATTCTTGAGGAAGCTAAGAAAGAGTTGAATTGGAAGACAAGAGTAAAAAAACTTATGCTTAGGAATATAGATGAGGTTATCAAGGAAACAAAGAAGGTAATGAGACAAATTCTAATGAAAAAGTAGTTTGAGGTTGCAAAGAAGAGTTATGAGAAATTTTATGTTAATGAACCACTAGAAACATCATTCTACATGTCTAATAATGAACCAGACATCTTCATTTCTGGTTTTCCTATTACACTTTCAACAAGTAATGATGAAGAGGAAGATATTCCCATAGTTCATAAATACAAATCAATAATAAAAGAGATAAATTTATCTTGATAAGGAAGAAAAGGATGAAGGAAAAGAGAAATTAGATCATTAGAAAGATTAAAATACAGAGATCAAAGAAGAAGAAACAATGAAAGATCAGACTCATGTAGAAGTTAAATAGAAAGGTTTGGAAGTAAAGGATAATCTTGAAGAGGTGGCAAGAGATACTGCAAAGGCAGTAGGTGAAAAAGACATCAATGATTAAAAGGACATGAAAATTCAAGGTCCAATCCAATTGGATGCTCTTAGTCTTGAATAGTTGATGGACATTGCCACTGTAGCACATACAAGAGAAAGAAATCAGATCTTGATGACACATAGGAAAGACAGGTGAGTTTCTTACTCTTGCATCTCAATTTTTGTGCAAGAGCATGTTGACCTACACAAAAAATCAGAATGAATCAACTTCAGGTTAGTTAGAAAATTTATTTAAGGGAGAAAATATACATTTTGAATCTTTAGAGTAGTTGGAATTGGTAAAGGTATAGAGTACATATTGTTGGGATTAATGGGAAGTATGTACTGAGAGGGGAGGGGTGAATTAGTACCTCTAAAACTTTTGTATCCCTTTTATCAATTAACCTTTGTAATCAATTGTATATCCATTCAATCTGATTTATACTATCTTGATGTGAGTTATATCAATTTATGAAATTAACATACATGTGAACATTCATAGAAACATTCATGAAATTAAATTGACACATAACACAAGATATGATATCGCAGAAAACTCCTGTGAGGAAGTAAAAACTACGGTGGGGATGACACCCACAAAATCTTCACTATCTGCAGATTGGAAGGGGCTGATTAGGGCTTACAATTTTGATCACTTCTGATGATCTACCCTATTAGGAGTATTGGTGGAGACCTGTTAAATTCTAATCTATTAAGAGCTTTAGCAACATTGTTGAGTATGCACTCGGTTAAGAGATTTGTTGTTGGACTGTTAAATCCACCTTCCTTGAAAGGATTTTTATACTTTTCTCCACTTTTTAGAATGATAGAAAATTAAAAATTGACCTGGTAAATGAAATATCCTATTGCTGATACAGATCCAATTTAGTTTACATAAAAATATTATCACCTAATTGTGATTGAATAATACCTCTGATTATCGGTATGCTCTGTTCTTGGTTCTTGCTAACCAATTTCACCTTTTGTTGTTCCAGTTCTTGAAACTCTCAATCTAATCCATAGATGTACTCATTTGATCCATTCATGTTCTCCTCTCTCTTCACATTGATTTTTCATCCATAATAATGAATTATTGCATCATCTATTTATAGATGGATTGACTTCATCAAGTTTCAATAAAAACAATGTTAACTCTAAGATCAGGTTTACAACTTATACCTAGATCTCCTAGTCTATGTGTTTTAAATCAGTTAGACTGATTAAAGCACTTACATTCATGTGTCTTGTCCCTAATGAAATGGATTTAAAACAAATAGATATCCTATAAATAGAATACACTTGCTTTATCTGATGCGGAAGTCAGATCCACTTATTGCAGGCTGCAACTGACTTTTGATTCTGTCTGTCGGTCATGCTTGACTGTCCTTCAATTTTGTTCTATCAGTTGCACTTTAGCTATCTTTTCAATCTGCACTATCTCTTGCATATTGGGTTCTTCTATCAGGTTCCACTTTATCATTCTTCATTGTCATTTTGGTTTACACACTAAGTTGTGTTGTTGGTTCTCTTTACACTTAGTCATCTTCGGTGATCTCTTAATATCTAATCTTTGGTTTTCTCATGTCCTGTCTTTTGGTGTATACTTACCAAAAGTGTTGTTTGCATACTAATGGCAATTTAATGTCATCAATCTCCCCCTTTGACATTTTTATAAAAAATTGATATGTGCAAAATACTAACAAAATGTTAAGTATATACAACATATATAATCCTTAGTCATTTAATGACTCCCCCTATGTATATGCTGGTATATCTGTACATATGATGTCTTTCCTTATACATATCATTTTCCCATATGAATATACATATACATATTTTCCATTTGCCCATCTGAATGAATACATGTCATTTTCTCTTTTTTTTTTGTACTCATATCATTTTCCCCCTTTTTTGATATTAAGGGAAAAGGTCTTTACCTTAGAGCTTATAAAAAATATAGGAGTGTGAAGACTTCATGTCTTCCAACATTTTCTCCCATTTTTATTTTAGGTTCTCTAGAGCCATGTGCTCAAGTGTGATCTTTGAGTGCATGTCGTAGATGTTGTCTGCCATAGACATCTTAGGAGTTTCTATCAATTGCCTTGCTGAGCTGATATGTTGTTGGAGCAGTGTAAGGTTTGGCAGAAGTTGAGCTTGGATCTCGGTTACTTCTTCCCTAAAGTGTGTTTCTGCCTCCCACAATTCCTACCTTAACCTTTTAATCTCTATGATCTTCTTATAATGCAGTTTGACTGCATTGTCTCCATCGGTGGTTAAGCTTTGTGCACTATTTGCTAGATCAGTATCCAGCTTTGCAATGTTGTCACTATTTTCTTTAGTGAACTTGTCAATCATGCTCAATGTTTGAATCAAGGGTATAGCTTTAGATATTATAGGATCTAATTTAGATATGAATTTTGATAGCTTTACCTTATTTACCGCCACTTCTTGGCTGATTTTTTCAATGAGATTTTGTTGGTACTTCATCTCGGCTCTCTCCTCTATTGCTTTCTTAGCATCAATATTCTGAGTTGTGATTGCATCGGTTAGAGTAGCTAATTGACATAGTATCAGCTTTTTCTGATCAATATCAACATTAGGCACTATTTGATGTAGTATGTTCCATGTTGTCTCCAGTACCATGGAGTCCCTGTGCTGTTTCTTCAGCTTTTCTTGCAATGCCTTCCTTTGGCATATTTCTCCATATTCCTGTAATACTTCAAAGTCATGTGTAGATGGGTCACACTCAGGTATTTCAATGAGTTCATCCAATGTGACCTCTAACTTTCTCTTCTTTGATTTCTTCTTCTTCTTCTGTGACTAATTAGAATGTAAAACCATTGCCAATTTCTCGACCTTTTCTGTTGTGCTCGATGAAGTGACCTGTTGTGCTTCTTTCTGCTGCTTGGCATCAGTTTCATCTTGTCAGGTGTCTATAGACGTATCCATATTCACCTTAACATCATCGGTAGCATGCTTGTCAGTTTCCTTAGGAGTACCATCTTTAGGTTTTTCTCCTTCATTGGTGCCCTTAGCTTCATCAATCTTGGTTTCTGCATTATTGTCTTGTGAATCTGCATCCTTTTCTTTATCTCCTCCTATAACCTTATCAGTTTTGGTTACATCTTGAGTATCTTCAATTTCTTACTGACCATCGGTGTTGTCTTTGTTTGATTCTTCCCCTGCATCCTTGGGAGTATCCTTCTTAGGTGAATTGCTTATTTTTCTAGGATATTGATAGCTTGTATCAATATTGGCATATTTCCTAGAATATTCACTTGTGCAGTATCAATATTTATGTCATGTTCATTGGTTTTGTCCTTTGCAACAGTGACATCTTCATCCTTATTCACTTCCTCTTCTGGGTCATCGGTAATGTCTATGACATTAGTGTCCACAATGTTGTCATTTGTGTTATCTGGCCATGATTCATCTACAACATCTATAGTCTTGTTGTCGGTTGTATCATCCTCTTCCCTGTCTAACTCAATAGATGTGTCATCTTGAGTTGCCTTGTCAACATCTTGTTGTTGAAGGTCTTTGTCTGGGCTTTCCTTCTCTATAGGTCTGTTCATTATCTTGCACCATTTCTTGTGGCTGTCCTACTCAAGCTCTATAAGTTTTCCTTCAAGAAATTTGTATGTTGTTAGCTTCGGTGAGAACTCCTTTTTGTACTTCTCCATCATTTCATCTATTTCTACCTTCTTTGATTGAGGTGGCATGAGAGAAACAAATACTCTCTCTCTCTCTTATCTCTTTTTCATTCTTCAATGCAAATGTCCAATAGGAGTATAATCTATCCAAGAGTTCCCTTGGTACATAACTGCCTTCAAACTGAATCGATACATATTTGAATTTGTACATTTTGGCTATGATGGCACCCTCTACTTTATTCTAATCTTCTGGGTCTAACATCAACCATCTTCTGATCTTTTAATCTGATATAGATCCATAGTTTGAAATAGATTTGCATAGGTCATCAATAGATTCAAGATGTGTTACCTTGACACTTTCTTCCTCTACAGCTTCATCCTTCTCGGTGTCTTCTATACCCTCTTAGGTTCTTATTAATTTCCTTCCTCATTTTCTTTGTCTTCTCTTTGGTGTGGGAGTTTTCCTCTTGTAGGTCCTAACCTTTCCTTTCCTTAGAGGTGAAGGAGTAGAATATTTTGATGTTTGGCTTCTAGTCCTAGAAGTAGCTTTTGTCCTTGTCTTTTTAGTTGGTGGAGGAGGTGGAAAATCTAACTTTGTTTCCTTGGAGTCATCCTTTCCTTCATCTTTACCAAAAGATAACTGTTCTTCAGTTTCTTCCTCCTTTTCATCTTCTTCATCCTGTTCAGCTTCTTCCTCGATTGCTGACAATATCTTCTTTAGATTCTTCACCATTTTGTCTTTCTTCCTGACAATTTTATTTACAACTAGGCCATATTTTATTCTTGTCTTGGCCTCTTCATATGTTCCAAGTTTTGGTTGTTTCTTATCTAATGGTTCATTGATCAAGGCATCAATTGCCTTAGTTACAAGATCAATGTTGATCTCATACTCTAATGGTTGTAACCATGTTGTCCTTGGTACAACAGGCTTAACGTATGTATTTTCAGTATCAACCATGAAGCATATCTCATCCTTATACTTTTCAATGAGTTGCTCAAGGATTCTTACCCTCTTTTGCATTCGGTCTTTGAATACATTGAATTATTCATCCATGACTATCTCAAGTTTATCTCCCAGTGTAGCTATGTGCTCACTGATTTGCATGGTGACCGGTTTGGTGCTGTCCCATTTAACATCTCTGACTAATGGGAACGTTTCTTGAAAATAAAAGAAGATCCACATTATAAGTGAGCCAAACTTACAAGTGTTTGACTTTGCATTCTTGATTGTCTTTAGATTTTCCTTCAACTAATTCAAGAGTAGTTCAAATAATTCCAATTGTGTTCCCTTCTTAAAAATTTCGAACATTATGTCCACTGCACATGATGCTATGTTGTTCAATCTGCTTGCTTGGAAGAATTTATATCCTAGGATGCATGCACTAAACTTGATCTCATCATCAATTATTATTGTTACTTTTAGTCCTCTTCCATCCCATTTGGATCCTATCACCTTCTCGGTCTCTGCCTTAGGTGGATTCTTTAGTGCCTTTACTTTCTTGGTTATGGGGTAACCACTGACCTCATGAATGACATCTTAGGTAATTACCTTTGGTTCATCAAGCCATAGCTTGTTGTTATGAATTCGTCTTAACACTAACTCAATCCATTCAGTTCTAAAAACCTTTGAGAATATTAGGGCATTGGTGAGCCCTTTTACTTCAATATGTTTGTGCTCATCCTTAAGTGTCCCATCATTTTTACACAACTTCTTATAAGCTTCTTCAACCTCTGAAGTTCCTAGCTCTGCAATCTTTCAGTGTATGAAAGATTGAACATCTTCCACGATTAAAACCCTAGCTGGTATGCGTGAAAATGCTCCAGAGTCATCGGGTTGTGAGGAAACCTCAGGATGGATCTTGTAATTATGTTACTCACATGCTGAATTCTTAATTATTTTTAACTCATCCTTCTTTTCATTCTTGTATTTCAAGGTTCTTGATGTCGAGGCCATTTTCAAATTTACGGCTTCCTGCGTAATGTGTAAAAATAGAGTTGTCAGTCTTGTAGAACTTACTATTTGTCCTTGCAAATATTTTTGATCTTCTTCGGAGTACTGGTGGTCGAGTCATGGTCGCTCTGTAACTTAGTTTCTTTTTGCTCACAAATTGCCTTGGTCACTCTACTCTGGGTGTCATGACAAATGATTCATTCTATTTCCCTATTTATAGGTGTTTCCCTAAAATGTGTGCCATAAATGCTTACCAACTCCTCGGTGTATGAATACTGAGTTCGTTGGTGAAGACTTTACTTTCCTTTGGTGACACTTATAACATTTTGGAGCACTTGTTAATGTTGTGGGTCCACAACACACACCCCATTTTGGTCCTCTGGCCATGGGGACCCCCCTATTGTTTTTTGGCCTTTTCGTTGTCTAGTCAGCCTCCGGGAGAGATTACTAAAAATTAAGGAAATAGAAGAAGAAGATTTTTTGGCCTTTCAGCCTTTCAGAGGACCAAAGTCCCCTGAAAGACTGGAATGGCTGAAAGGCCGAAGACCCGATCTTTCAGCCCTTTCGACCTTTCGAAGGACTTAGGTCCTCCAAAATAATGAAAGGGCCGAAAGGTCGAAGACCCGACCTTTCGGTGATTTCAGAGTTTGAAATCAGCGAAAGGCAAAATATTCTTGGTCTTCACTCATTTTTTCAGCCTTTCGATGTCCGAAACCTCGAAGCTACTGATGTCAACCCATGGGTTATAAAAGAGGTGACTTCCTCTTCTCACTTCACTATGTGTTTTTTGGTTTTTTTTTTCTCCCACTCGTGTTCTCCCTCTGTTTCTCCTCACTGACTACTTCTGCCTCCAAGCCACCTGGTTGTCCTCCCCTACTCATCCGTCCAAGGTAAGTCCTCGCTCTCATTTCTCTTTTGGTTTTCGTCAGGGTCTTCATTTTGTTTGTCTTTTCAGTGTGCCTAGGGCACTTTGTTTTGTTGTCCTTTCGGGCTCCTATGTCTTCATGCGTTGATAGGGACGTCCCTCCCTATTAACCCTAGGGTTTCCTAGTGTCATCAAGTCTAGGTTTAGGGTTTTTTGCATTTTTCATGTCACGGCACCTATCACAGGTTTTTTGGCCTCCGAATGGCTGAAAAATAATCCTCATCATCGCCAAGTGCCATTTCAGACATTTCGGCTTTTCAGATGTCTGAAAGATCTGAAAGTCTGAAAAGCTGAATCTCTGAGACCCCTCCGAGTTTAGTTTCTAAGTCGCTGAAACCCCGATAGACTTAGCCTCGCCCTTTTGCCTATTCACACTTTTAGACTTTTCATCTCTGACCACGTTTTGGTGTCTGAAACCCTGAAAGGTCCGAAAGTGCAAAAACTTGCACTTATAGCTTGCTTTCATAGTTTAAATTGTTTGCTTATTTTGATCCAATAAGCTCCTGACATTTGTCTTGTCTTACAGGAATGATTGAACCCAAGAAAACATCCATAATGAAGTATCTATACAAGGGGAATCCCCCTCGCTCAAAGGTCGGGAACAAACATAGCGAGATAACTGATATCGACATCGGGAATATGGATTGGAATGAATTCTTGACCCAGTGCTCCCAACCAGAAAATAGGTCAGAGGACTGTACCTCATTAGTCCTATCCGGGTTGGTAAATGCAATCACGCACCCCGTGGTTGTTACATCTTTATAATTGATCATCACCCTAGCCCACCACTATGATTCAGACAAAAGGGTGGTAGTGAACTCAGAAGACCAAGTTGTATTGGACATCAGGCTAGATGTCATCGAAGACATCTTGTACCTCCACAAAGGCATAGACAATTTCTATGATTTCTACATTGAAAAGGGGAACAAATGGTTTGGCAACAGGGAGGAAGCTATAACTGAGATGATGAACAATGAATACCTCAAACAACCACTTCCCAAGAACAAACTGGACAAGATAGACCTTCGGAGAGGTTATATGAAAGATGATATCCATGCAGCTATAACGATGATAAGTAGGGTGTATGGTTTACCATAATCCACCCAACTTCAGCATTGGATGATCCTGCTAATAGAGAGGGTCAGGGAACAAAAGGCAAGGTTCAATTGGGGCACTATTATAAGTGACAACCTGGATGAGCAATTGACAACAATGAAGCATAACCCAAAATTCTACATGAGCACTTACATAATGTACCTACTACCTGCACGGGCAGATTATCCTGGCCTCACCAAGAGGGGAAGCCTGAATGATCCAAATGCATGGCCCCATCTTGTATACCCACAGTTGGTAAAAGAAGCAAACATGTCAGAGGATTCCCCTGATTACAGAATAGTCAATGATGCGTTCATTTTCACAGTCATTCAATCTATTGAGGGTGACTTTGCTAAAAGAATGTCAGAAGAAGCTGCGGCCAAGGTGAAATCCATTGGGGCTTATTACATCTAGTTCAGGACATTCACCTACATTCGGATAGCTGGGTCAACCATGCAACCAAAGAAGCTACCCAAGTATCCATCTGACTGGATAATCATATTGGAGATGGCAAGGCAGCTCGCGTATGCATAGGAGCACATCGAGCATAAGAAGAAGCACTATTGGGACTTTCCCATCTCTTTGGGACCCTACACACTGCAGGACATGAAGGTCTGCAAATCCATTGCTTTTGAATGGGATGCTTGCCCCTTGCAAGTTTACAAGATAGTGCGAGCTTGTTTCGACCCCATAGGTACTTATAGCCATATCATCGACATATTCTATGTACATGAGCCGCATCTAGAAGATCATTGGATAAACTATTTAGATGACCATTAGGTCAAAATCTGAGATTACTGCAAAATGAACCTAACCCTGGCAAAAGAGGTGTTGAAGGTTCCTATTTCCCTGAAGATATGGGAATGTGATTCAGAGAATGTCCTAGAAGAAATTTACACACAAGACAAGGTATATGATCGGCCAATCATGAACGCCAAGGTAGATAAAGATGAGAATGATGACATAGACTTTAGGGCAAGGCACGTGATAAAAACCACCATATCTTGGATCAAGAAGCCACACAAGATGAGTCCAATCCCGGTGAAGACATTAATGGAGCCCCCCAAGAAAGTAGAGAAACAACGAGGGGAGAAGTCAACAGCTCCTAAATACAAGAAGTCTCCCCCTCAGAAGCCAAGAACGGTGTATGGTCATGAATGACCAGTTGAATATGGCTCCAATCCTAGGCCTAAGAAAACCAGAATGACAGGCCAGATTGACCCACTAGCAGGATTGTCACAACCCCAATCAGGAGAAGGCCCATCCACCTCTGGCCAATCTTCCCCCACCACTAAAAAGAAAACCTATAAGAGGAAGAAGAGTTCTAAGTCTCCACAGTTGGAAACTGTACAGGAAGAGCCTGAGGAAGAAGATTTAAGTGAGCCCTTGGTCTGGAAGACCAGGTTACAGAAGAGGAGGGAAAAGGAGACTACTAAGAAACATAGGGAGGATCCCAAAGCATAGGATGATCTTGTGGATCCATTAGGGCCGAATGAGTTTATGCTCTCTGATTTTGAAGGACTTGAAGGCTTTTCAGACCAAGGCCAAGACACATACGCTGGGACACCACCACTCATACAACCTCAAGTTTCCCTCACTCCACCACTCATACAACCATAGGTAGCCCTTAATTCCACCGGTCCAGTTCACCAATCTTCCAATGAATGTTCCTACTCCACCAGTAGGCCCCAATCCTGCTCCAGGGCCTAAAACCCAAGATAGTGGGGTAACTCAGGGTTTGGTAACAGATAATGTAGCTAGAGGGAGCCATGTTTTCACTCCACCACCCTACATACTTACTCCACCAGCTTCCCTACTGACTCCAACACCTCCTCTTGTACCAACTCCACCCCCATCTATTACCACTACCTCCTCATCTCCCACTCCAATCATGCCAACGCTTATCCCATCAACCTCAATCCCACCAACATGTGCCACCCAGGAAACCAGAGGAGCAGCAAGCACAGAAGACACATCACCTTTTCAGACCTCACTAGAGGCTATGACCAGCCTCATGCCAGATGTGGTAATTGATTCATTAGTCGATAAAGGCCCGAAGAAGGAAAGGGAGAAAGAGATCAGTGAACTAGATAAGGAAGATGAGGAAATACAAAGGGGTTTAGAGGAGGATATAATGGAGGAAAAAGGAGATGGGCAAGGAGAAGAGGCAGAGAAGGAATCATAACAAGGAATAGCCCCAGGACAGCAAGGCTTGACCCCAATCCTCCATATAGCACCATATGAGCCAGTAACTACCTCTGGTAAACCTACTTGGTTTACCAAGGAGATAAAGCCACGGAGAAGAACCTACACCAATGAACTAGATGGAGAAGATACAAGTATAACTACGGTGAAGCAAGCTTTCCACCATGTAGACACAAGTGTGCTAGCCAAAACTATGTCATATGTGACCCAAGACCATAAGGGTCGATGGACAACACAAATAGCTATCCCACCCCCAAGAACCTCTCAAACCATGGGCTCATCAGGAGACAATACATTCAAGGAGGTGGACTTGGGGGAACCGACTAGGGAAGGAAGCAAAACATTAGCAATTTTGGGACTCAAACATGCTCTGGGGTTCATGAGTAAAGACAAAGAAACCATAAAGTATTTAATGGACCAAAATGAGGCTCTAAAAAGGTTCATTCAAAAGATGGTGTTTCCCATTGACCCAAATTTTTCGGAGGCTTCATTACAAGCCTTGATTGATAAAAGAGCTATGCCAGATTTGTTGGCAGGATTAACCCCTTCTCTCATCTAGGCAAGTGCCGATTGGATAAATGATTTCAAACAGCTCAGAGAGAAGGCCATCCCATCAATATTTAGGCCATAATGGACCATTTTGGTTGAGATTAATTCCCTCATTGACCTGATGGAAGATGACAGCGGTATGAATGCCGAGGTAGCTAAGTGGCAGGCAGCCCTCCAGGATTTAGAAGTAATTAAAAAGCAATGCTTCCAAATTTTGGTGAAGATCTATGAGGGTGAAGAATTGGAAAAATTTGAGGCTTGGATAAAATAGATGACCAAAATAATTAAGGTCTACAAGAAACATTAGGCCCTTGTAGAAGAAAAGCAGGAGGAGGTAATAAAATGGGTCACAGATATCAATACCTTCTTTATAGAAATTGGCCTCAATGTTTACCGGGATGAAAGCCAACAGGCTCTATGTCCCTCCAAGGAAGTGGTCCAACAGTTTAGAGATGTTCTGACCAGAGTCAGTACCAAGGAGGCCTTGCAACAACTGTTCTGTATGAAGAATGAGATACATAGGATGTCACAGCATGAAGATGAGATCACATTCTTTGCTTCTGAAATGACTATCTTCAGAGATAAGCTAGAACGAAGGGTCACAAAGGTGAAAAGGAAAGAGATCAATTTTGAGGAAATCCAAGAGATAGTGTAGAGGCTCTAGGCGGCTCACCCTGAACTCTTTACTGGGTAAAGCTTCATGATGCAAATGCCAGATAGACCGGGCAGTATTTTCATACTTGGTTAAAATTCACCAAGGCAGGTTTTTTGACCTTTCAGCCTCCGACATTTCGGCCTTTCGGCCCATACGATAAAGAACATTTTTCTGCCTTTCGGCCTGCAAATATTTTATCCTTTTGCCTTCTCAAAGTTTTTTTGCCTTTCGGCCTATGACAGGTCCAAACTTTTGGACCTCCAAAGTTTGAGGATTTAAAAAAAAAGCACTTGGGAAATTCTGAAGACATTAAAATTTTGGGGTAGAGGTCGGGGTTCGAAACAACTGGGTGTTTTTAGCGAGGTCACATTTCTCAACACCAGTTCAACTCTAGATCAGATCAATGGACAACTTGAGTTCATTTCAGAGGAACTAAGGGTCTCCTATCAGTTCCCCACCGTCAGAAATTGCCCAGATAAAGAATCTGAGAAGAACAACAAGAATCAAGAAGAAGACTCTCAGTTAACAGAACGAGTCCTCTTTCTTTCTTTTCCTCTTCTTTGAAGGATTTGGCCCTCTTTGCATGAGAAAATGGATTTTAAATGGGTTTTAAATCCATGCAAGTTAGATGGTATTAGTTAGTAGTAGTTTCTTTTAGCAAAGTTCTAGTTTTAAGCTTTTATTCTCTAGTTTAGACTCTCTGATGCCCTAGCTCCGAAAATCAGAGTTGTAGATCAAAACTCTATATATTGTAATCAAAACATAATGTAAAAGGCTGAATTTTTAATACAATAAAGATCTACATTGGGTGCTTCATTCGTGGTGTGTGAATTACTACTATCTATGCAAATTTATTGAATGTATGCTTGCATTATTCTTTATTTTCAGAGAGCCCTTTGTGTTATTGTGTTTTGAATTTGTGCTACTTTTAGTTGGAGTTTGCTGCTATGTATCTACCTTGCTATGAAGAATGTGTAGAGGAGATCATCTTTGGGCTTAATGATAAATTTGTCTCTTGGGTGCGCACGTATTGGTGGCTTCGTGATTTGATAGATTTTGAATATCTTGCACGAGTGAATACATCTTCTCTCCAAAGCTTGCATCCATGAAGTAGTGAATTGTGACTTGGTCTGGTTTATGCTTCGTGGGTTGTTCCAAAGCTCTCTAGCATTCAATTCACAAGGAAGGATTTATAGCGGTTTATGTCCTTAGGATTTCACTTTTTGGCAAATTTGCTTCCTTTCTCGTTACCTTTCTCTCATTTCAAACACTGTCATTAATTCTAAAATTATCATCTTAAAAAACACAAAATTGCATTCTATTTACAAACACCATATTTGTTAAAATAGAAAATACCCAAAAGAGAATTAACAATATTTTGGAGTTTGCTATCTTGAACGTACCAACAAAGGCCTCCTTGTGAACAATCATATTTATCTTCAACTGAGTAACCAAGCAGGTTGTGACCCGACCCCGGAGAACCTTGGGAATAATTCTATTATTCTTTCAAGAGAGGAGATTGAATCTCAAGATCCTAGCAAGTTGGCTTGTGTTAAAACAACGCTCAATAGAAGTGGCGCTAGAAGGAGGGCCTCAAGACTCAAGAGCTAGATAATATTGGATCTTTCTCCCCAGAGAGGTTCGAGCATGTGCTTAGATCATCTCCGAAAAGAGGCAAGTTTCTCAAACTCACTCACCACCGAAGGGCTTGCAGTGACAAGGTTAAAGCAAGGGATAAATATTCTCATCACCTTGACGCATCTCAAAATCCTCTTGGACAACAATCTCACATCGCTGCCCCAACTATTGCTGTAGCCATCAATCAAAATCAGAACTTGCTATATCAAAATTTGTAGCAACCTTGTCTGATGTCCTTTTTTGCTAATGCAACAAGCTCACCTTTAAACTTTGTCGGACAGCTCCATGAGTTACCTAAAAATCTAGAGAAGTTTTGTACATGATTCATATATGGCAAATCTAGGATAGTGGAAGAACATATCCGCACCTTCAAGGAAATTTGCAACTCTAAAGATATTTCCCACCAAGACGTTGTTTGTCATCTCTTCCCATATACCTTGGGAGAATTTGCATACAACTGGTACCTTAATTTACCATGAGGGTCTATCTCAGTATGGAATGAATTTGAAACCAAATTCCTCAATCAATTCAAATTATATGTTGATCTTGCTGTGACACATCACCAGTTCATAACCACAAGAAAAGATCCTAAGGAGCCCATTGCTATGTTTAATCATCACTTTCTCAAAATGCATCAGAAGCTAGAAGCTCCTTACACTATACCAGATGAGGCTATCATACAAGTTTACCTAAAATCTCTAGACCAATTCACCTCAATCTTTCTACGAAGGCTTCCCCCGATAGATAGAGATACAATTGAAAAGGTGTATAATGAGGCCATCACCTTTACTCAGCAAATGGACCCACAAGAAGGAAGCTATCCGGCTGCACCCATCCCAAGTAATCTTTCTGTCCCACACCCCTTTGCAGCAAACAATCAAGCCTTGACCAACCACTCACCCATACCGATACAACCATGTACAACTATGCCTCCATCCATTACTTATCCAGGCTATGAAACTCATAAAGTGGCATTCGTAGAATAGAGGGTTGTACCCCACAATGAGCCTGATGCTCTCATGGCTTTCGAGTTAGATGCCGTAAAAAAGACTTTATCATAGCTCACTAGAGAAGTTACCAGAATGAAACTAAACCCACCCCAAAATCAAGGTGGATACCAATGAGTGTCTACTAGTCCAAATACATACCCTCAGAATCCAAATCGGGGTTTCAATGCATATATTAGCAACAACACACAAGAGAAACCATTTGGGCAGCAAAGGCCAAATCGGCCATGGAACACTAGACCCAATAATGGTAGCATCTCGACAGACAATGCCAATGCTTATGAAGCTTTAGAGGCCAATTTTTTCAGGGCTCCAAGTAGGCATCAGGAAAATAATAGATATGCTAACAACTCCCAAGACAACTACACCCAGAATCCAGAGGGGCCCCTGACACAATTCAATGCTATGGTGTTTGATTCTTATGAGTCTGGAAAGGAGGGAGGCCCAGAAGCCTGTATGGGAGAAGATGAATTCATCTTCCCTTTTTAGAGGGAAAACAAGCTTGAATATTCTGAAGTACATGCTTTCCAAAATGATCAACGAAACTCATATAACCTTCAGAGTAGAAAGGAACCCCTCACTGACGACATACCTCCAGGAAAGAAGCCAACTCCACCAGATCCTCGGGCTAGTAACAATCCCACACCTCCAAAAGGCCCAAGTGCCCCCGTACCTCCTACAATAAGTACATATGCTAGCTACCGAGGAACGACCTGGTCAAATAACAAGTATAGTGCAGTAGATGAACTCAAGAAAACTAAGGCGAACATCTCTATGTTTGATTTATTACAAGGTTTCCCATCTCAAAAGGAATCCCTTTTAAGATCTTTGGACCATTCAAAAGCTGGCCCATCAACCAACATCACCAGGATGCCCATGTCCCATGTCAACACATCTGAGGCATTCCCAGTAGTGTTCACAGGTAGGATAGAGGTTCCTCCGTTCCTACTCAGCCTGCGGATGTTTGGAAAAAACTTACATAATTGCCTAATAGATTCAGGAGCCTTATGCAACATTATGCCCCTATCCATTTTCTAGAAGTTAGGGATGGTGCCCCAAGTGACAAACCAGGTGTTCATATAGTTAGACAAAACTAAGGTCAAAGTGATTGGTGTCCTCAAAGATGTGCACATCCAACTAGTCGCGAATCCACGGATCCAGGAGCGTATTGATGTACACATAGTGGACATCCCTAAGACTTATGGTATGTTGCTAAGTCAAGAGTGGACCAAATGTTTAAGAGGATGGCTTTCTACAGATTTCACACAACTCTAGCTACCATGGAGAGGTTTGAACAACCAGATCAAGATAGATGCAGAGCCTAAACTGAAAAGGATGATCACTGAGTACAATGCCCTGAATGAAGTTTTGTTCACTCAAACCGACTTAGGTACTTATCGATTGGATGATGTCTTCATGTTTCAGATTCGAGAAGGTGAGGAGTTAGATCATAGTCCCATCCAAGGTCTCCTAGAGCCAAAGATTGGCAATGACATCTTCCAAAGTTTCATCAATAGCGCCATAGCTAGCCTATGACATTTGGGTCCAGACACAGATCCTAACATCTTGTTACTACTTGGATATTGTTGGTTACATCAAACTAGCCATTCCGAGTTTACATGCCCCAGTTCTCAAGAAGCACTATCCCAAGTGTTGGCTTAGATTACTAGATCCAATGAGCTACCGCAAGCATTGACAATAAAGGAAGGTACACTTGGAGTAGAAAGCAGGAACGACACCACACCAGACATAGACAACTCAGTCCTTGCAAACCATAGGCCCCAAAACCAAGACAATGGTTCAGATGCTGATGATAAGGGGCCTACCCTGAACTTTCTTAGTGATTGGAGTACCTCAGATTATGGAGTGTGTCCCCCTCACAAGGGGATGCTGGAGGATAAAGGCACTGAAGACAATAAACTCCCCAAACCTAGGCATACTCAGTATACAGGAGAATCAACATCTTCTGGCAGCGATGGAGAGAGGAACCGGAAACTAGAGGCCAAGGGTTTCTCTAAGAAAAGATCAATGAAACCAAGCCCTACTAAACCACCTCATATATGGAAACTATGCTTCGATGGTTTGAAGTGTAAACAAAGGGCCGATGTGGGAATTGAACTGGTAAATCCAAGAGGTAAGTCTTTCTATGCCGCTTATAGGTTACAGTTTGTTTGCAATAACAATGTTGTAGAATATGAAGCTTTGGTTCACAGACTTCTCCTAGCTCATGAGAAAGGAATCAAAATCTTGACGGTGGAAGGAGACTCATAATTGGTTGTCAAACAGGTTTGTAGTCAGTATACTTGCAATGATAAAAGACTCTTAGCCTATCGAAATAGAGCATGGGATCTCATCAATGACTTCGACGCTTTCGACATCAAAACCATCTCGAGGAGAAAGAATGTTGTTGCTGATGCATTGGCAGTCTTGGCTAGTTCACTACATCCAATGGAGAAATCCAAACTAAATAAATTCTCAGTTGAACTTGTGGCAGCCCCAACCATTCCGGATAATATCACTAACGTCCAAGTCTTCCAGGATGATCAACATATCTTAGAATTCATCATGTGCGCCAACGTATTTGAAAAGAAGATCATAGACAAAGATAAATAAGGTGAGGAGACAGTTGAACCTGAAGAGCCTAATGATAATGGCATCATAAACCTAAAGACCAATGCCATACCCAAGGGAATGATAGAGCTAGAGAGGATTTTTGACAGCGATAAGATTGCTATGAGAGGACGCCCTGACATAGCATCTGATGGTAAATAATGTGACACCTACAACCTGGGCACGGATGAAGAACCAAGAGAAGTCCACATCGGAAAGGTGGGAACCAAAGAAGAAAGGGAGAAGATGGTCCAGCTCCTCACTGAATATCGAGATGTCATAGCATGGAGTTATGAAGAATTGAAGACATATGACACCTCAGTCATAGTGCACAACATCCCTTTGAAACTGGATTCTAAGCCTTTCAGGAAACGACAAAGACCCATGAATCCCAATATGGAACCCTTAATTCAAAAGGAATTCCAAAAGCTACTCGACGCTAGGATCATCTTCCCGATTCGACATTCTACATGGGTTGCAAACTTAGTGCCTGTGAGGAAAAAGACTGGAGAAATTTGATTATGCGTAGACTTCCGAAACCTCAACAAGTCCTCTCAAAAGGATAATTATCCACTCCCATCTCTGGATGAAGTGTTGTAGAAGGTTAATAGATCTCAAATGATGTTTTTCCTAGATGGTTATTCTGGATACAACTAGGTGATGGTACAAGAAGAGGACCGGCTGAAGACAACATTCACAACTAAATGGGGAACTTTTGCGTACCGACGAATTCCCTTCAGACTGATTAATGCCGGAGCCACCTTTAGAAGAGAAATGGACATAGCCTTCAAAGGATTAGTAGGGAAATGCATTATCATCTATATGGATGATCTCACAGTCTACTCAAAGCTGAGATCCGATCACGTAAATGACCTCAGGAAGTGCCTTCAAAGGTGCAGAGAATTCAGGATATCCCTCAATCCTAAGAAATGCGTGTTTGGGGTAACCGAAGGGAATCTTTTAGGACATATCATATCTGAAAAGGGGATATCCATTGACCCCAAAAGGGTGGAGGTGATCATAAAGTTGACACCACCTCATAGCCGCAAGGAATTGAAGTCTTTCTTCGGGAAGATTAACTTCATTAGGAAATTCATCAGTGGTTTCGCGAAAATAGTGAAATTGTTGAACGACATGCTCAAGAAAGATGCCAAGATTTAATGGGCTCTCCTTGCCAAGAAGTCTTTCAAAGAAATTAAGAACGCCATTGCTACAACACCAGTCCTTATTATCCCTGACTATACTCTCCCGTTCAAAGTTTATTCTTTCACATCAGAACATTCCTGCATCGACATCCTCACGCAAAAGAAGAATGGTGAAGATGAACGACCCATCACCTTTATGAGTTTCCCTTTCAAAGATGTCGAGCTTAGATACCCAAACCTGGATAAGTATTCATTTTCTCTTGTCAAGGCAGTGAAAAAATTCATACACTATATTCTAAGGAGTAAAGTCATCGGGATAGTTCCAGACGCAGTAGTTAAATCCCTCCTAATGTAGAATGAGTTAGGTGAACGGAGAGGGAAATGGATGGAAAAACTCCAAGATTTTGACCTAGAAATCCAATCGATGAAGCTGGTGAGAGGCCAAGGCCTGAAAAAACTGATCTCTGAGTTTGAAGAAGGTCTGGTCTTCCAAACATACACTGATCAAGGTGTAATCACTGATGTATGGTACCAAGACATAGTGTACTACTTGTTGCAGAACTGCTGCCCTAAAGAAATGAATGCATCCTAGAGGAGAGCTCTAAAGATCAAAATCAGCTCTTACATGCTAAAAGGTGGACAACTCTACAAATGCAATTATGAGGGTTTGTTTTTAAGATGCCTGGATAAAATGGAGGCAAAGCAAATTCTGGTGGACTTTCACGATAAATACGGAATGGGACATGGATCAGCAGAAGCCACTGCCCACCAAATCCTGAGGGCAGGATATTTTTGGCCCACAATATTTAAAGATACTGGTGAACATGTGAGATCTTGCCACACTTTCCAAACCAATGCAACTCGAGAGAGAAATCTAGTGATGCCCTTACAACCAGTCTATGAGGTACACCCGTTCGCCCAATGGGGCTTAGATTTTGTTGGAGTGATTAACCCCCCTTCATCTGTAGGAAATAATTTTATTTTGACGGCTACTGACTATTGCACACACTGGAAAGAGGTGCAAGCACTGAAGAATTGTACCACTAAGGTAGTAACCAAGTTCATAGAGGAATGCATCATAACTAGGTTCGAAATACCATTCTATCTGGTATGTGATAATGCTCCCTCTTTTTCTTCAACATCGCTCACACAATGGGCCTTTGAAAACTAGGTAATCCTCAAGTTCTCTTCAAATTACTATCCATAAGGCAATGGTGTAGCAGATTCTACAAACAAAAATCTGACAACAGTGATCAAACACCTCCTGGATGACAACACTAGGGACTGGCACACGCAACTGAAATATGCTTTGTGGACCGATCGCATAAGGATCAAGAACGCCCTGGGGATGTCTCCATATCAGCTAGTCTACGACTTGCAACCGGTCTTTCCTATGAACCTAAAGATCCCAATTTTGAGATTCATGGACCAATATGTAGGGGAGGAAGACCGAGTACAAGTCAGACTCATGAATCTCCTGAACTTAGAGGAGAAACAAAATTTAGCCCTGGAGCATGTATCAAAACATCAGGCTATAGTAAAAAGGTGGTTCGATAAGAGAGCTACCATCAAAGCCTTTAGGAACTCTGACCTTGTCCTCCTATGGGATAAGGCAAAAGAAAATCCAGGCAGCCACACCAAGTTCCAAAGACTGTGGGCCGGCCCCTACCAGATATCAGAGATCCTGGGGGAGAACACTTTTAGGATCAGCACACTGGATGGAGAGTTGACCCCATTTCTTGTCAATGGGAAATTCCTCAAACATTACTTTGGATCCTAAGCGGGACTGTCTTCCGTCCCTTGTACCATAGTCACTTTTGCCTTTTTTTCCTTTTTTTTCGTCCTCACTGTCAGTCCTTTCTTCCGCTCGTGTTTGTTCTTTTCTTTTTTCGGGGCTTGTTTTGTTGTTTCGGGTTAGTATGTTTTGGATCCAATCCAAGTTGTCCCACAAAAGGAGTAGAGGTATTTCTTAGTCAAATTTCTCCAAGGATACATGCAGCGTGGGAGAACCTTCCCAGGAGACAAAATAGTGATTATTATCATTGACAAACAAGAAGAAGTTCAAAGTTTGGTCATCCTGATCATAAAGCACATTAAAGAAACAACACCCAAGGGTGTTGGTTTCTGAGGCATTTTCCAGCTATAACTATCCTGAGTGCATAGGTTTGGGTACCCACCTATCCCAAAACCCAAGTCTAAACTGAATTGCGAAGGCACAAAAAGAAAAAAAAAAAGAAGAGAGAGCCAAAAAAAGAATGCAAGAGAAACACTCAAAAGAAAAGTGCCCCGAAGAGGTCACGAGTAAACCATCCAGGCAACACTGCCTAATCATTGCTTAGACCAGAGGAAAGAAGAAAAAGGGGTTACAGACCTTAATGCATGGAGCACATTAACGTCCATGAGCTTGATACATTTTCAAGCAAACGGCAGAATCAAAATGATTTTCCAAAAGATGAAGCTCTCATAGAGAAAGAAAGTTGTAGCCTAGCAGACAGGACAGACTTGGGTGATTATGACAACCTATACCGGGGCTATGGATGCCCGGCTGGTAGTAGAGCAAGGTTATACTTGGGATTTAGGGAAAACTTTGTCGGAGCTATGGACACCTGACTGGCAGCAAAGCTCTTTTCGGGAAGCCCTGGTTTATTTGGCGAAGGTTGGAAATAGCTGGCGAGCACCTTGGTAATCACAACCCAAGGTCCAAAAATGAACACATATGAACACACACAAGGAAACTAACAAAATAACCTCAGATTGGAGGTCATTAAGAACCATTGACTCCACCGCCTCTTGGTTCTGTTCTACTGCAAAGTTACTTTTCGGAAGAGTGTTGATGATGAAGCAATGCCTTGGTCATTCCTCCTTTTGTCAGGGCTATTTGTTGTGGGTCCACAACACACACCCCATTTTGGTCCTCTGACCATGGGGACCCCCCTATTCTTTTTTGGTCTTTTCATTGTCTATTCGGCCTCCAAGAGAGATTACTGAAACAAAAGGAAATAGAAGAAGAAGCTTTTTTGGCCTTTTGGCCTTTCAGAGGACCTAAGTCCCCCGAAAGACCAGAATAGCTGAAAGGCTGAAGACCTGATCTTTCGGCCCTTTCATCCTTTTAGAGGACTTAGGTCCTCCGAAATATTGAAAGGGCCAAAAGGCTGAAGACCTGACCTTTCGATGATTTCGGAGTCTAAAATCACTGAAAGGCTGAATGTTCTTGGTCTTCACTCATTTTTTTGGCCTTTCAGCGTCTGAAACCCTGAAGCTACTGACATCAGCCTGCGGGTTATAAAAGAGGTGACTTCCTCTTCTCACTTCACTCTGTATTTTTTGGTTTTTTTTGGCTCCCGCTCATGTTCTCCATCTGTTTCTCCTTGCCAACCACTTCGTCCTACGAGCCTCCTGGTTGTCTTCCCCTGCTCGTCCATCCAAGGTAAGTCCTTCTTGTTTCTCTTCTGGTTTTCATTGGGGTCTTCATTTTGTTTGTCTTTTCAGTGCGCCTAGGGCTTGTCTAGCCTAGGGCACTTCATTTTGTTGTCCTTTCAGGCTCCTGTGTCTTTGTGCATTGACAGGGACATCCCTCCCTATCGACCTTAGGGTTTCCCAGTGTCATCGAGTCTAGGTTTAGGGTTTTTTTCATTTTTCATGTCACGACACCTATCGCAGGTTTTTTTGCCTTTGAATGGCCAAAAACTAATCCTCATCATTGCCAAGTGTCGTTTCAGACATTTTAGCTTTTCGAATGTCTGAAAGATCAAAAATTCTAAAAAGTTGAATCTTTGAGACCCCTCTGAGTTTGGTGTCCGAGCCTCTGAAACCCCGATAGAATTAGCCTCGCCCTTTTGCCTGTTCGCACTTTCAGACTTTTCATCTCTGACCAAGTTTCGGTGTCTGAAACCCCAAAAGGTTTGAAAGTGTGAAAACTTGCACTTTTAGCTTGCTTTCATAGTTTAAATTGTTTGTTTTTTTGGATCCAATAAGCTACTAACATTTGTCTTGTCTTGCAGGAATGACTGAACCCAAGACAACATCCTTAATGAAGTATCCATACAAGGGGAATCCCCCTGGCTCAAAGGTCAGGAACAAACATAGTGAGATAACTGATACCGACATCAGGAATGTGGATTGTAATGAATTCTTGACCTAGTGCTCCCAACCAGCAAACAGGTTTGAGGAATGTACCTCATTAGTCCTATCCAGGCTCGTAAATGCATCCGGACACCCCGTGGCTATTACATCTTTAGAATTGATCATCACCCTAGCCCACCACTATGATTCAGACAAAAGGGTGGTAGTGAACTCGGAAGACCAGATTGCATTGGATATCAAGCCAGATGTCATCAAAGATGTCTTCCACCTCCATAAAGGCGTAGATAAGTTCTATGATTTCTACATTGAAAAGGGGAACAAATGGTTTGGCAACATGGAGAAAGATGTAACTAAGATGATGAACAATGAATACCTCAAACAACCACTTCCCAAGAACAAATTGGACAAGATAGACCTCCGAAGAGGTTATACGAAAGATGATATCTAGGCAGCTATAACGATGATAAGAAGGGTGTATGGTTTACCACAGTCCACCCAACTTGAGCATTGGATGATCTTGCTAATAGAGAGGGTCAGGGAATGAAAGGCAAGGTTTGATTGGGGCACTATTATAAGTGACAACCTGGATGAGCAATTGACAGCAGTGAAGCATAACCCAAAGTTCTAAATGAGCACTTACATAATGTACCTACTAGCTACACGGGCAGATTATCTCAGCCTCACCAAGAGGGGAAGCCTAAATGACCCAAATGCATGGCCCCATCTTGTATACCCGTAGTTGGTAAAAGAAGCAAACATGTCAGAGGATTCCCCTGATTACAGAATAGTCAATGATGCGTTCATTTTCACAGTCATTCAATCTATTGAGGGTGACTTTGCTAAAAGAATGTCAGAAGAAGCTGCGGCCAAGGTGAAAGCCATTGGGGCTTATTACATCCATTTCAGGACATTCACCTACATTCAGATAGCTGGGTCAACCATGCAACCAAACAAGCTACCCAGCTATCCATCTGACTGGATAATCATATTGGAGATGGCGAGGTAGCTCGCAGATGCATACGAGCACATCAAGCATAAGAAGAAGCACTGTTGTGACTTTTCCATCTCTTTGGGACCCTACACACTGTAAGACATGAAGGTCTGAAAATCCATTTCTTTTGAATGGGATGCTTTCCCATTGCAAGTTTACAAGATGGTGCGATCTCATTTTGACCCCATAGGTACTTATAGCCATATCATCAGTAGATTCTACGTACATGAGCCACATCTAGAAGATCATTGGATAAACTGTATAGATGACCATGAGGTCAGAATCTGAGATTACTGTAGAATGAACCTAACCCTGGAAAAAGAGGTGTTGAAGGTTCCTATTTCCCCGAAGATATGGGAATGTGATTTAGAGAATGTCCTAGAAGACATTTACACAAAAGACAAGGTATATGACCAGCCAATCATGAACGCTGAGGTAGTTAAAGATGAGAATGATGACATAGACTTCAGGGCAAGGCACATGATAAAAACCACCATATCTTGGATCAAGAAGCCACACAAGATGAGTCCAATCCCGGTGAAGACATTAATGGAGCCCCCCAAGAAAGTAGAGAAACAACGAGGGGAAAAGTCAACAGCTCCTAAATACAAGAAGGCTCCCCCTCAGAAGCCAAGAATGGTGTATGGTCATGAACGACCAGTTGAATATGGCTCCAATCCTAGGCTGAAGAAAACCAAAATGACGGGCCAGATTGACCCACCAATAGGATTGTCACAACCCCAATCAGGAGAAGGCCCATCCACCTCTGGCCAATCTTCCCCCACCACTGAAAAGAAAACCTATAAGAGGAAGAAGAGTTCCGAGTCTCCGTAGTTGGAAACTATACAGGAAGAGCCTGAGGAAGAGGATGCAAGTGAGCCCCTAGTCTAGAAGACCAGGTTACAGAAGAGGAGGGAAAAGGAGACTACTAAGAAACATAGGGAGGATCCCAAAGCACAGGATGACCCTGTGGATCCATTAGGGCCGGATGAGTTTATGCTCTTTGATTTTGAGGGACTTGAAAGATTTTCAGACCAAGGCCAAGACACATACACTGGGACACCACCACTCATACAACCTCAAGTTTCCCTCACTCCACCACTCATACAACCATAGGTAGCCCTTACTCCTCCATTTGTCTAGTTCACCAATCTTCCAGTGAATGTTCCTACTCCACCAGTAGGCCCCAATCCTGCTCCAGGGCCTAAAACCAAAGACAGTGGTGTAACTCAGGGTTTGGTAACATATAATGTAGCTGGAGGGAGCCATGTTTTCACTCCACCACCCTACATACTTACTCCACTAGCTTCCCTACTGACTCCAACACCTCCTCTTGTACCAACTCCACCCCTGTCTATTACCACTACCTCCTCATCTCCCACTCCAATCATGCCAACGCTTATCCCCTCAACCTCAATCCCGCCAACATGTGCCACCCAGGAAATCGGAGGAGCAGCAGGCACAGAAGACACATCACCTTTTTAGACCTCACTAGAGGCTATGACCGGCCTCAGGCCAGATGTGGTAATTGATTCATCAGCCAATAAAGGCCTAGAGAAAGAAAGGGAGAAAGAGGTCAGTGAACCAGATAAGGAAGATGAGGAAATACAAAGGGGTTTAGAGGAGGATAGAATGGAGGAAGGAGAAGATGGGAAAGGAGAAGAGGTAGAGAAGGAATCAGAATAGGGAATAGCCCCAGGGCAGCAAGGCTTGACCCCAATCCTCTATATGGCACCATATGAGCCAGTAACTGCCTCTGGTAAACCTACTTGGTTTACCAAGGAGATACAGCCTCGGAGAAGAACCTACACCAGTGAACTGGACGGAGAATATACAAGTATAACTGAGGTGAAGCAAGCTTTCCACCATGCAGACACGAGTGTGCCAGCCAAAACTATGTCATATATGACCCAAGACCCTAAGGGTCGATGGACAACACAAATAGCTATCCCACCCCCAAGCACCTCTCAAATCATGGGCTCACCAGGAGACTATACATTCAAGGAGGTGGACTTGGGGGAACCGACCAGGGAAGGAAGCAAAACATTAGCAGTTTTGGGACTCAAACATGCTCTGGGGTTCATGAGTAAAGATGAAGAAACCATAAAGTCTTTAACAGACCAAAATAAGGCTCTAAAAAGGGTCATTCAAAAGATGGTGGGTCCCATTGACCCAAATTATTTTGAGGCTTCATTACAAGCCTTGATTGGTAAAAGAGCTACACTAGATTTTCCGATAGGATTAACCCCTTCTCTCATCCAGGTGAGTGCCGATTGGATAAATGATTTCAAATAGTTTGGAGAGAAGGCCATCCCATCAATATTTAGGCCATATAGGACCATTTTGGTTGAGATTAATTCCCTCATCGACCTGATGGAAGATGATGACAGTATGAATGTCGAGGTAGCTAAGTGGCAGGCAGCCCTCCAGGATTTAGAAGTAATTAAAAAGCAACGCTTCCAAATTTTGGTGAAGATCTATGAGGGTGAAGAATTGGACAAATTTGAGGCTTGGATCAAACAGATGACCAAAATAATTAAGGTCTACAAGAAACATCAGGCCCTTGTAGAAGAAAAGCAGGAGGAGGTAATAAAATGGGTCACAGATATCGATACCTTTGTTACAAAAATTGGCCTCAAAATTTACTGGGATGAAAGCCAAGAGGCTCTACGTCCCTCCAAGGAAGCGGTTCAACAGTTTAGAGACATTCTGACCAGAGTCAGTACCAAGGAGGCCTTGCAAAAACTGTTCTACATGAAGAACGAGATGCATAGGATGTCACAGCATGAAGATGAGATCACATTCTTCGCTTCTGAAATGAATATCTTCACAGAGAAGCTAGAACGAAGGGTCACAAAGGTGAAAAGGAAAGAGATCAATTTTGAGGAAATCTAAGAGATAGTGCAGAGGCTCCGCGTGGCTCACCTTGAATTCTTCACTTGGTTAAGCTTCATGATGCAAAATCCAGATAGACCGGGTAATATTTTCATACTTGGTTAAAATTCACCAAGGCAGGTTTTTCGGCCATTCGGTCTCCGACGTTTTGGCCTTTTGGCTGATACAATAAAGAACATTTTTCAGCCTTTCGACCTGCAAAGATTTCATCCTTTGGCCTTCTCAAAGTTTTTTGGCCTTTCGGCCTACAATAGGTCCAAAATTTTGGACCTCCAAAGTTTGAGGATTTAAAAAAAAAGCACTTGGGAAATTCTGAAGACATTAAAATTTTGGGGTAGAGGTTGGGGTCCGAAACAAATGGGTGTTTTTAGCAAGGTCACATTTCTCAACACCAGTTCAACTCTAGATCAGATCAATGGACAACTTGAGTTCATTTCAGAGGAACTAAGGGTCTCCTATCAGTTCCCCACTGTCAGAAATGGCCCAGATGAAGAATCTGAGAAGAACAACAAGAATCAAGAAGAAGACTCTCAGTTCATAGAAGGAGTCCTCTTTCTTTCTCTTCCTCTTCTCTGACAGATTTGGCCCTCTTTGCATGAGAAAATGGATTGTAAATGGGTTTTAAATCCATGCAAGTTAGATGGTATCAGTTAGCAGTAGTTTCTTTTAGCAAAGTTCTAGTTTTAAGATTTTATTCTCTAGTTTAGACTCTCTGATGCCCTAGCTCCAAAAATCAGAGTTGTAGATAGAAACTCTATATATTGTAATCAAAAAATAATGTAAAAGGATGAATTTTTAATACAATAAATATCTACATTGGGTGCTTCATTCATGGTGTGTGAATTACTGCTATCTATGCAAATTTATTGAATGTATGCTTGCATTATTCTTTATTTTCAGAGAGCCCTTTGTGTTATTGTGT
>MU226418.1:1083580-1096056 GCA_018584345.1 Thuja plicata | reverse complement strand
GGAACCTATCATTTATGTTATGCTTCACTGATTTAGAGATGTTATTTGCCTCTAACAAGTTGTTCATTTGAGTGAAAAGATATTGGATAAAAAAAGATCCTAGAAGGTTTATGAGTTTTCCATGATGCACTGCATCAGAAATATAGGTGAATGAGGTGGTTTCAGATAGCATATCAGGCAATGACATGATGCGATGACAGGAATGTGGTGTCCAAAGGAGTGAAAATGTCAAGAGGCTCTCCAAAACATGTTTTTGTATTTTATGTCCTTCATTTTGATCAAGACTGAAGGGTATATATGGATATGATTAAGCTCAAAGGTGATAAGGGATAATGGAAGAATATTATGATAAGAAAGATCATGATAAGGTAGCATGGATGCAACAAGAGAATAAAATAAGATGATGGATAGGATAAATGAATAGGATTCTTGATGTTCTTGGAAATTCTCAACCTTTGTCAAGATCAACGGTGGAAAAGAGGATATGTATGTAGATAGGTTGAATGGAATATAATGGATGGTGGGGGATATGATGGATAATATAGGGTAAAATGGCTAAAATAGAATGGATGAAACTTGCCCCCAAGTATAGAGTACAAGAAGGTACACTATGTATGACACATGTTTGCCAGTTTTTCGTCATGGCACTTTCCCAATGTGCCACAAGAAGTGGTTTTCACCATAGGATGAATGATTTATCATTAATTTTTTTTTCTTTTTCTGAATTTTTGGAAGATAGTGAATGTGTGATAGGAAATGGAGGAATTTAGACATCTTTCTCTCTAGATAATACCTCTTTGAAATATATTCTATAATGGACCATGTCTATTGAAAATATGCTCAAATATGTTGATAGGGTGATGATAAAGGATAGAGATGGAGGATAAAGGTAGATGGTGATTAATGTTTTATGCTATGGATTAGATAAGGGGGATGTAAGGATGGAAATTAGGTGTTGGATAATGGATGGTATATTGAAAGGTTCATGTATGGATAGGTGAAAGTGTCAAAAAGATCAACATCAACACACACTTTGAAGGGAGGTGGAATGATGGAGGAAAAATAGATTGGGAAGTTTGAAATTTTGATGGAGGAAAGAATGTGGATTTTGGGATACAATGACCCAAAATAGATGGAAAAGGTGATGAAGTATATGAGATAATGGATTTTTGGACATAGGGATCCAAAATAGACTTGGAAGATGGTGAATGTTTAGATGGAGGTGTAGTGGAAGCCTTTGGAATATTGAATGTCAAATTTAATTTTTCTTTTGTGTGCAAGTCTTGTAAGAGTGACTTGGGAATCCACATAGTCTTTAATTTTTATTTTCTTTGTGATGCTTTAGAACACATTTCTTCAATGAGGGATTTAGGAACCCAAATTTTATTTGATTCTTCTTTTTTCTTGGTGGACCTTTGTGGCCTTTGGAATATTTATTTTTTATTTTCATTCACATGTTGATTAGATTAGACACGTTGATCTTTGTACATATGTGGATTCTTAGATTTTTAATTTTTATGTTGGACATCAAAGTTTCTTCCAAAGGTTTTGGGGTTCATGGATGGATAGGAATAATATGGAGGGTTCATATGGATAGGTGATTGGAAATTTCTCAAGTATGTGTGCCTTTTTTGACCCTGATTTTTGATAGGGAAAGTGGATAGTGAGCTAGAACGGTTGGGTATAATTAATGGATTAATATAAGGACCTAAAATAGATGGAAGGTTTGAATGATTCATTTTTGGGACATAGGGACCCAAAATGGATTTGGAGGATGGGGGAGGTGTATGTTTGGATTTATATGGGGAAGATAAGGTGTGAAATGGATATCAACATATTTAAAGTGAGATACATTGCCATGGTCATCATCTTTAGGATTTATTTTTATATCAATAGGATCATTAGTAGCTTTAATAGGAGCAAATGAAGCTTGGTGAGAATTAGTAACATGAGGAGGATTAGGAGGAATGATAGGTTTTTGAGGTATACATAGAGGTTCATGACGAGGAGATGGTGGGATAATTTTATCTTGACATGGAAGAGGATCATTGGAGGGTGTGAACATGGTACATTTCTCATGGTTTTCAATAGGCTCATTGGAAATGATGGAATGGATATCCTGATCTTTCTTAGGAGTTGGATAAGATATAGAACTTGGAGGGATACTTTTTTCTTGAGATGGGAAGATATCATCTTGTAAAAAGTGAAAGGGTATGAGGGGATCATCATGGGACTCTATGGATATGGGATCTTGATCAAATATTGGATAGGAATGGATACTATCTTAATCTTGATCTTTAATATGACTTGTTTCTTTACACTTTGAATGACCTACTTGACATGGAACCACTTCTAAGGACAAGGTAGGATTTTAGATATGATTGGGAGATTCTTGGAGGGATGATCGGGGATCATTTTGAATAGGTATGATGGGTATTGAAATACATGATAACTTGGGATCTAGGATTTTTGAATCCTAGGAGGAACTTGAATCAATATGTGGATTAGCTTGGATTTATTTTAGAGAGAGAACTTGAGGGTCCACATTTTCAATGTGAAAAGTGTCTTCATTAGGTTCATTATTTAATGGAGGTAGTGTGGCTTGTTGTGAAGCCTCATGATATGAAGGAATGGTTGAAGAAGTAGAGATTATATGTGAGCCATTTCTAGACATAGATTCATGATATTAATCATACTTGGGATTAGTGTCTTGTTCTTAAATAGATGGGTCATTAGGCTCTTTGATTTCAATGATACCCTTTTCAAGGAGATCATGGGTCTTATGTTTTAACTCTATCCAATATTAGGTCTTATGTTTGATCTTTCTACGATATAAAAAATATTCACTAAAGAATTATCATCCCCATGTAGTCACTTTAGGCAACGTGATAATGTTCTCTTCAAGAATATCTTTCAAAGTGGATTCATAAGATTCCCCCAAAGGTGTAAACTTTCTATCTAAGGGGTGTGTGTTTGCATAAGCAAGGTTGGATTTGAGATTTTGTTTATGAATTTCAGCCATTTTTTGTTCAATTTTGCATATTTGCCTTTGTATTCCTTGGATTTGTGCATTGGCCATGATTTCATTTGTTTCTCAGAGGCATATCTCAATATTTTAGGTTGGTTCATCTCTTGCTCATTTTCTAGAGTTTATGCCATGAATATTTCTCTTGAGATCTTGAATTTGTTGAACCAAGGAGGCCATGGGCATGTAAGATAGTTTTGATCCAGTTCATATTGATGTGAAAAAAAAGGATCTTGAGTAAACCTTGAGTTGATATCCTCTTGGACATGGTTGATTTGTTCTAGAATTATGATTAGGGTTTGCAAACAAGTGTTTTGATTTTGGTTGATCAATTTGAATTATGTCCAAGGTGATGGAGTCTAATAGAAAAAGATCTATTTCTAAGATGAATACTCAAGAAGTAACCTCCATTTATTAGGTTATAGGTGAAGGACCTATAATCCTTGATGATGAACCTTCAAAACCAAAGATTGATGGTGTTTGGACAATACTTTGCAAAATAATTTAGTTGACGGAACAATGATAATGATTCACTTGTTTGACAAAGGGTAGATATGTATAGAATTCTGAGACTATTTTAAGTGAAATGTACTTAATTATAAAAAGGGTATCTAAAACCACTTTCAAACTTTTTTCAAATTTTATGGAACCAAATGTGACACTTTAGGGACCATATGCTACACTTTAGAGAAAAAATGCTACACTTCAAAGACCAAATGCTACACTTCAGAGACTAATTGAGATGTAACCAAATGCAAAGTTTCAAGAACCATATGCTACACTTTAGAGACAAAATTTTACACTTTAAAGAACATATGCTACACTTCAGAGATCAAATGCTACACTTTAGAGACCAATTGAGATGGAACAAAATGCAAAATTTAAGGAACCATATGCTACACTTTAAAGACAAAATGCTACACTTTAGAGACAATATTTTATACTTCAAAGACCAAATGTGAGGTTTTGCAGACCATATTAGAATTTTGACAAACCAAATGAGAGGTTTGACAGACCAAATGCACCAAACTACCCATATTTTGAAGAATTAGAGTATGATTATTGATTGTTTAGTGTTTTGAGTTCAAGTGGATGAATTATTTTGATTTTTAGGGTCCTTCAGATATAAACAACACACTCAAGCACTCATATTATCAAAATAAAAATATTTATAACATCTAGTTGTTGTTCTTGTAACATTTCCACTAGTTTTGATACAAATAAACCAATTCAAACAAGCTACCTAAGGACAATTTTGGTTTCCATGGATAATGAGGTAATCTTTCTATTTAAATAGGATTTATTAAACATTCCATTTAAATAATTTTTTTCATTTTACCTCTCTTTACGAGAGTCTCCTACCATCATAAAAATAATGTTTTGTGTAATCCGTGAGGATTACTAGAGGAGAGAAATTCTACAAAAACCTTTCATCAATCACCCCATTAAGGGTGGCAACTTTTTTAGATTGTAGTGGGTTGGATTATCATGGAAAAAATGATTGTATTCCACTTTTGGGTCGTCCCTCTCACTGTCTTTGATAAGGCAAATCTTGAGAGGCTGGCCCACTATGCTTCAATTTGAAAATGAATGCACTAATTGAAGAAAAATGAGGAAAAAGGAAGGTTTACGAGTTTGATCACCCTAAGAAGGACGAGATCATATCTCTATTACCCCTATTCTCCAAATACAATAAGCATGATGTTCATTTTTGGACCTTTATCTAATGGAACTTAGGTATTCTTAGCATTTTAGTCATCGTGAAAAGGTGAGAGCATAAGCCAAAATACCTTTGTTCACAAGTAAAATGAGTTATTTCTATATAGATGATGTGTTTTAAACTTGGAAATGTCATAATTTAATCAAATTGCATGAAAGAAAAGGTTTAAGAATCACACCTTGTTTGAAGATTAATGCACATTTTTGAGGTTTTTTAATGATTTGTTATACGTTACCTCGGTGATCATTCCAACCCTTGTGTCATGCTTCAACCTTCTCTTCCAAGTTTTTGGATTCAATGGATAATTATATTCTCTTTGTGTATTTGTATAGTATTCTCGCCTCTTTCTCTTGGAAATGATTAGGTGATTTGTATGTATATTTATGGATTTCTCTTGATTTGATCTCTTTAGTCATCTGCAATTCATCAAAAACATCAATTAGTTCTCAATATTATCAATTATACAACCAATTCTTATTTTTCCTATCATAAACCAAATGCTATGAAATAGCTACCAAATGAGATGTAGAACTGACTGAATGAGATGCAAAACTTACCAAATTCTATGCAAAACTGAACAAATGCAATGCAAAACTAACCAAATACTATGCAGAACTAACAAAATGCTATGCAAAATTGACCAAATGTTATGTAGAATTGACCAAATGCTACGCAAAATTGACCAAATGATATGCAGAATTGACTAAATGCTACGCAGAACCAAATTTGAGACTCTTTGAACCAAATCTGAGATTCTTTAGCCTGTATGCAAGATTCTAGAGTCCAAGTGCGAGTTTATGCAAGCCAAATACAAGATTCTATAGGTAAAATGTGTGATTCTAGAGTCCAGGTGCAAGATTCTTCAGCCCAAATGCGAGGTTTTTCAGCCCAAGTGTGAGGTACTTTAGTCCATATGCGAGATTATTCTATTTTCCAAAGATCAACAACATAAAAAGCTACAAAAGCACTCAAATTATGATTATAGAATGTGAGGTCTGGCCCCCTGGTGGGCTCCATTTGTAGTATGTATATTTGATCTACATACAAACTCAATGAAACATTAGTAACAAGTTAGTCAACTCAATTTGAAGATAAACTATTATGAAAAAAGTGAAATGATAACCTATTGAGTGTCTCATTGCTCCATATTTCCAAGGACTATTTCTCTCATATGGATTAGAGATCCTAGTGACAACTTTATAAAATGAGAATGATCTATGATGAATGATGTAAAGCTAAATGATGCACAATTTGATCTATGATACAAGATATTGATGAGAAACTAAGCTAAATGCAAATTGCCATGATAACCCTCTTACCAATGCTCAACATATCACAATGATAAATGCTAATGGATGCACAATTCAACAAAATGAAATTTATATGATGCTAAATGAAAGTAAAGTGGACGTAATTAGATGTGAATTCGTATTGATGGAAGTTGATTGATTGCACATGTTTATACCTCTTATTTATAGGATTTCCCAAGGTGTAGGGGGTAAGTTAAGATAACCACAATCAAAGTAAGGTTGAGGTTAAGGATGAGTGATGTTTCCCCTTTGAGTGGACAAGATTGATTTATAAGATTGATTGGTCAAGATAGAAAAGCCTTTTAGTGATCCATGTGCTTTCTTTCCTCATTTCCCATTGGTTGAGTGATATTTTCATCACGTAGTGGTGGGTGAGGAATGTTAGGATTTAATTAACTCAAAATAATTAATTACTTTAGCCATGATTGATTTATTGAATTAAATTTAATCAATTGGTGAACTAAGAAATTAAATGATTAATTCAATTACCTAGTTATTTTATTTATTGATTTAACTAATTCAAAATGGCTTGTATTTGATTAATTTTTTCTTTGACTTTCTTTCATTTGTGTTGACCATTTTTAGGTGTATAAAGTTGTAATTTATGGAAACCATAGATGATTTTGGAGATTAATTTCTATACTATGATGATACTGAAGGATAGAGTATAAATTTGGCTAAGTATGGAATAATAGACCCAGTATACAGGTTTTGGTATATGGATCGGTAAAGGAGTGTATGATCAATTTTTGAGGTGTGAATCTAGGAGGAGATTCAAAAAGGTATTATATACTTTGGTTTATGTTCATATCAGTTTATGTTATAATTTTATTGAGTTACATCTTTCTGAGTATCGGGTATACAAAGTACAGTGAAGAACAGAGACAACTAGGTATTGGATCGATCAGCAATCCTATTGGATCGATGATATGATTGGTTTGATAGTTGGAGATGATATAGATGACATGTGTGATGAAACATATGCTTGTGTTTGAGGTTAGGAACATGTTTTTAGGTTAGATCTAGCCGACACTTCACACGCTACTCATTTTATTTATGATGTCGACAGTTAGAGTAATTATATATATATGGATATTATAGTTATATGCTGTGTATGAAGGATGGATCAGTAATCATAGGTTCGGCTATCAGATAAGAATATTTATTTTATACTTGCATGGAGTTATTCAAGCATTGTTGATGATATTTCTCAGTTCACTTTTGTAGATGAAATTGTTTTATATGGCAATGTCACGGGGTCTTCACTGAATGGGCAATCCACTAACACGTGCGTTCATATTGAAGGGTTTTAAAAGGGAAAAAAGAGGGAAATATATTACCTAAATATGGGGGAGGGGGTTTTTTGGAGTGGGGGTTGGCGGTTTATATAGGAAATATTTGTAGGGGGTATTGGAGGGGTATTGGAGGAGGTAACAAAAAAAGAGTTTGGGGCAATATTTTTTGAAAATAGGGGGAGTCTTTAGTATGCCACGAACACATGTGCTATGATTCAAGTTCACTAAGTGAAGCCCCCGTGGGTGGTGTGTCTCTGAGGGTTGTATCCCTATTTTGTATTTGAGCAATGAGCTCTAGGTAGTGTACATTAATGCATGTGCATTCTCCTTTTGTACTAAACCTTTAACATGTATTTTATTTCTGTAGAAGTAATTACTTATGGGTTCCATCCCCACCGTGGTTTTTTCCTTAACTAGGTTTCCATGATAAAAATCATGGTGTTATGATGTTGTGGATGGTTACTTATGTTTCTATTATTTGCTTCTAGTTATATTTGGTTTATGGTTATGCAATCAAGTTAATAAGTTTAAAAGTGCTAGAACACTGATTTACGCCCCACCCCCCTCAGTGTTCCTCAATCCTAACAAGTATGACCTGTAAATTTATATCATGTAATCACATTGCAGGACATCAGGAATTGCAATGTTGAATAAGTCAACTATAGGTAGTTAGTTTTTAAATAAGTCTTGATTAGTTGGGTTTCTCCCACTTTTAGTTCTCAGCCCCTCACCTATAAATAAAGGAGGGTGCTCTTTGTAAATTCATCTTTTGAAAAGGAAATAAAAATTTGATTTGTATATGCACTCTATGACTTTGAGTTTAGATGTAAATTAGATTACTTTCAATAAAAGAGGTAGGTTGTTTTGAGACTTTGGGCCAATCCAAACTGTTATGTGATGACATTTACTTGAGTTGATTGTTATTTTTGTTCTTTCATTCAAGAGGGATTTGAACTTAATCTAGCAAACTTTGAGCTGCATATTGTGTTTAGAGTTATAATTTGGCTCCAGATTTGGTCTTGAAGACTTTGATCTTCTTATCAAGTTTGAAGTTACCATAGAATGTTCAAGCAAGCAAAGCATTTGCAAACTTTGTGTTTTTTGTTTTCCACATTTGTGCATATAAATTGAAGTACATGTTGGACATTTTGAGTTGCATGAGTGTTTCACTTTTGTTTTTGAATTCACAGAAGGGGTCGTATAAAGACTTTGGGCTTTCATGATCTTCTTATTTTTTATTTTCTTGATTGCATTTAAGATAACATTATTAGAAAAAATTGTGTATTTTGAAGAAAGACAATACAACAAAATAATTCCTACTCTAAAAAGAAGAGAGTATGGTAAATGTAATGCCCTATAATTAAGCTAGTGCATAGTTTTAGCTTAGTTTTAATTATTTTTAATAAAAATAAATAGGATGATCCTTTACTTAATTAGGAGAGACTATGTCTCACATGTTGTGGTTGGAACCACTATTTTGTAATTGATCCTTCAAACTGTCGGTTGAAAAATATTCATCGGATACTTCTCATCGTAGAAACCCTAGTCATGCCTTGGTGAAATATGTCTGCACTTGTCAAAGCCTATTATTGTGAAATATGGTATCAATATTCTCATTGGAAAAATAGTGCAAAGTCCCTTCAATGACCTTTCATCATTATGACATCTCATTTTGTTGAAACCTACCTTGCTTCCTTAAATCACTATGTTTCTTCGATGAGTATTTCTTTTTTATAAAACAATGCCAATTCTTATCATCATTCTCACTTCAATTTAGATTTCACTTTGTTGTAACTCCTTACACATCTAAAAAAAACTCATGTTACCTCGATAATTGTTTGTCAGTTAGATACTGGATGGGTTTCTTCGATACTTGTTCTTTTAGACATAACTCTACTATTCTAGTATAGGTCTCCTTACCTTGGTAGATGTATGTTTCTATATCAATATCCTTTTTTTGATAGGACCTCTTTGGATATTATATTAAAATTTAGTTTTGATATAACTTTGGCTTCGATAAGATGCTTCATGGTCTTGCTAGATATCCCTAGTGTTATCGATGAGAACGTTTTCAACAAAGATTTTGTATGTCTTGTCGAAAGATCTCTTTGTCAAGATGAATGCCTCCAGCCTTGTTATAGGATCACTTTGAGCCCTTGGTTATTTTTTATAATTATTTTAATGGACCTCATTGAAATCTTGAACTTCAATATAGTATTGCTTTCGATGTAACATTTCTCAATTTTTGTAGACCCCAAAGCTATATCGATATTAGTATTTTTCAACGAAGTTGAATTATAGTCTCTTTAATGAATAACATTTTGATGTAACATAATCCTTCATTTTAACCCATCGTGTTTCTTGAAAACTTATGGGGTTTTATTAATGCACATCACTTTGATTAAACACAAACTTTTTTTTGGAAATATATCATCACAAACCTTGTTATGCTCTTTACTCATACCAAATTTTGACAACACAAGATGATGTATGCTCGATATTCTATTTGAATTCAAAAAAATTACCAATCACAAAATATTGTGTTAATATTGACTTGTGACATCTTTCTTGCAAAATGTGGTACCTGTAGAGCTATTATTAGGCAATAGTGGGCAAATCAAGAAGATATATTGTCCAAGAGTAAATTAATTTTGGAGGATGAAATTCCTATTTTTCTAGGAGCTAACAGTGACTCTATCTGAGGATGATATGTTTAGGGACATCTGCAAAATCTAGAAAATCTCTAGGATGCAGACCAAATGGGAATAAAATGGAAAATATACATATGGATAGTGAAAAGAAACCTATTCTACTATGCATGGAGAAATATCTTCTTTCTTATGAAAATAAATGCTTCAATAATTATCCATGCACTAGTGATTCTTGATCTTCTCCTGACATGTTTTGTATAAAGAAGGAACCTTATCCTCCTTTACCTATCACTATGTATGGTCCAATCCATAGTGCCTCAAATTTTTTGTGTTTTCCTTTGTCTTCGCTCCTGGAATTCCACATGAGGACCCACTACTCTTCTTGGACCATTATGTTTTGAGATTTATTATAATATATATGCTTCACCTATTGTTGTATCTTGGCATTTTGATTTTGTGCTTCCCTTCTAACTTCATCTAGTTCTACAAGCTTCTCAAATCTCTCTTCCATGGGATCTAATATTTCTAATCCTTCATCTACTACAAATGTATGGACTAGTAGTAAGTTGTCCAATGGAAGCATGGCTTTCTTTGCATATACTAAATCAAATGGGGACTTACCAGTAGATTTTTTAATAGTAATTTGATCTTGTGATATTGCTATCAGGATTTAACTGTGTAGTTTTTGAGTCAAACTCATTGACCCATAATTCATGAGTAGTGGTTCAACATGAACCCATCTCTCATGAGAATGAATGGAACACTTAGCACTCATTGGATCTAGGTGATGCTCACAAAGGTAATTTAAATTTAGGTGATGGAACACTTAGCACTCATTGGATTTAGTAATTTGATCTGCCCATAATGCTAAGTTCAATTTAGAATCCAAAGCCTTTTTTATTATTTTCCAACATTCTCCTTGTGCTCTTTAAAATATTCTTATTAGTGGATTATGTTTGCATGTTCCCTTGGGGATGGTATGGTGATGCATATGAAACTATAATGTCACTCCCCACAAAAGGTTTTAAATTTCTTAGATCTGAAACACATACCATTGTTGGTGATTAATCTGACTGGTACCCCAAACCAAGTCATTATATTCTCAATCATAAATTTGATCAATACCTTTCTAGTAGCCTATTATATAGGGATTGTATCCACCCATTTGGTAAAATAGTATATTTCCACTAAGATATAATAGTTTCCTCCACTTGATCTATCTATTATCTCTCCTATAAAGTCCAATCCCCATTACTGAAAAGGTGCATATGCCTCGATGGTAAAGCTGCCTGATACTTCAATTTTCCTAAAAAAAATTACCCCTCACATTTTCTGACATAGTTGTCAGCATCATTAAAAATGCATGGCCAATAATATCCTTCTTTGATTATCTTATGAGTTGTAGTCTTCACTAAAAAATGTCCCCCACACACACCATCATGCATTTATTTCAACACTTTCTCTAACTGCTTCTCATCCAAACATAACAATAATCCTCCATCATCATTTTTCCAATACAATTCCCCTTCAATTATTATATACTTTGATTTTTTCATTTCAAAGATCTTCTCTGACTTTCATTTAACCCTTCTATACATCTCATATTTTTAAGGTAATGTAAAGGAGAAAAATGATGTTTATGGAATAAGAGTGTTTTGATACTCGAATCACTTATCACCTTACATTTAATGTTTAGAGTGGAGGGATAAATAAGACATTCCCCTTTATTCTCAAATGCACAAAGGAAGGGTCCAAAATGATCAACCCAAAAATAATCAATGCAAAAATGAATCAATCTATTGGAAATAAGAATAAAGAAGGAGATCCTAGGTTTCCCTCTTAAAATGTGTTTTGAAATGAATGTAAATGTATGATAGATTTATAATGATTAAGGATTTGAATTGAAATTGATAGGAGAAATTTACTAACCTTAAAATAATGTAGATCAAAGAATTCTATTTTTTGAGGTTTGTAGACTATTTTCGGAAAAACTGAAGTATGATCCGGAATCGGAACGCAGAGATGAACAAAACCCATAAATATTTTTTCGTTCCAATTTCATCTTATGAAAAAGGTCAACCTTGACCCACAAATGTCAACCCTAACCCAATAATGTCAACCTTGACCTGCACAGGTCCGACAGAGAATCTGTTCGCGGAGTCTGACAGAAGGCCGAAAAGGGTATCCAGATCTGGTCTCAAATCTATAGTCTCAAACCTGTACCTACAAGAAAAAGAGGTTTTTTGTTGGGGGGAGGGGTTTGCCTTAGTCAAACCCTGATTTAGGAATTAACCTTGAAATCAATAATTGAAATAAGAATGCTAGCAAGTACTAGAATTGAATCTAATAATGAAGCTATGATATTGAATAGATATGCAATTGTAATTCAAATGTAGCAAGTATGTAAATATGAAAGCTTGGAATAAATAGAAACCATAAACCTCCATGATTGTATGCTTGGAATCCACCTTGAAG
>MU226418.1:1032987-1051337 GCA_018584345.1 Thuja plicata | reverse complement strand
TTTAGTTAGATATGTTTTAGATCCATTAGGATGCTTTAAAACATTTACATAAAGCTTGCTTGACCCTCAAGTTATGATTTAAAACAAATTAAAACTCTATAAATAGAATTACATTGCTTTATTTGACATGTAAATCTCATATCCACTATTTGAGGGTTCTCTAACTGACTATCAGTTCTGACGGTCGGTTTTCTTTGTCGTCGGTGTTCCTTTCTTGAATTGGTCATCGGGTATGCCTTTTATGTTCCATCAGTTTTGTTCTCAAAACTGTGTCATCAGTGATGATCTCAATGTTATGTTATTGACCTGTCGGTGATGTCCTGTTCACTTCGTCGGTGTAACACTTGTCAGTGTTCGTCGGTCAATTCCATACTTAGCATTTTTCATGACCTTTGTGTTTTATCGGGTACGCTTGTTGTTTGCTAGTAATTCTTGTAGTCTGCCAGTAATGCTTGTACCGATGATCTCTATCAATATTTTTCACTAAGTGTACTAATGGAAAAATTAATGTCATCACTAAGTAGTGTTCCATCAAGACCATGTCTATATAAGCCAGTAGTAATGATTACATAACACGATGTTGTCCTAATTAGGGATCGTTTCTCATTTCTGTATAAGCCATTAGGTAAGGATTAATCTTTAAGATATGCATAGATATTGCTATATAAGGATGGGTTTTGGATAGTGAGGGCACAAATTATCTAGGATTCAAGCACATCAAATGTAGGAAAGGATAATTCTTCCACCAGGAAGTCATAGAAAAATTGATGTTCCTCTAGTTGTAGCATAGATGCCAGTGTAGCCATTACATCTTCAGCTTTATTTTTCTTCCTTGGAATTTGTTTGAATGTAATGAAGACAAAGTATTTCTTGAAATCATCCACCATTTTCTTATAGGGCATCAATTTTTCATCTCTTGTTTTATATTCACCATTTACTTGGTTAATAAGGAGCTGCGAGTCTCCATTTATGTGTAGCTCTACAATCTTCCACTCTATAGCCAGCTTGAGACCATTCACCAAAGCTTCATATTCAAATATATTATTAGTGCATGGAAACATCAGTTTGTAAGCCTTGGGTATTTTATAGCCTTGGGGAGTAACATATAAGACACCCTCTCTCGATCTTTGTTGGGTAAAGGAACCATCAAAGTACATCTTCCAATAATATTTTGTTAAATGCATAATTGATTCATCAAGAAATTCTATCATGAAGGGTGTTTCATCATGCAATGGTGACTCAGCCAATTGATCTATTATCACTTTTCCTTTGATTTATTTTTTGTCCACGTATTCTATGTCAAATTCATTGAGTATCAAGACCCATTTTGCTAGTCTTCTTGTCAATGTTGCCTTACTCAGAAGGTACTTCAAAGAATCAATCTTTGCAATTAGCCTTACTGTGTGTGCAAGCATGTAATGTCTCATTTTTTGGGATGAAAATATAACTGCTAGGAAAGCTTTCTCGATCACGCTATAATTGAGCTCATAAGAGACTAATGTCTTGTTGATATAGTAAATTTTTCTTTCTTTCTTGGTGTCATCCTCTTGTGATAGAAAGACTCCTAGTGATGACACGTAACTGATTAAATGTTTGAAGATATTAAGTTGATGATCATGCAAGGCATTAAATCAGTTAATGTATTGTATTTTAATTTATGTCAACTTGATATAATTTGTATGGTCATGAAAATACTTCCAAAGACTTCAAAGAACCAATAAATCAAGGCTATGCTATCAGTAATGCATACAAGTCAAGTATTCACTAAGTGACTGTATGCACTGACGGAGTGCACATCGATGGTCAGAGTAAAAAGGAAAATTTACAGTGTTACCCAATGAACTAATGCACAACATTACCAACGAGCAGAGCTACAATGTTGCTTGATGAGCAAAACACAATGTAACCCGACGGACAGAATTTCAGTGTTGCCTAACAGAGAAAACAAACGACGGAGATCTAAATGATAACTGAAGTCACACTGATGGAATAGTCAGTTATCACCGATGAATAATTGAAGTGTTGACCGACAGAATAGAGAGTTTAGAAAATGACAAAATTCTTAGCTGTCAAGAAGCTAAAGATAGAGTTAATGGATACTTATCATTGTTTTAATCATCTAGATAAAGCCAGAGATAAGTAATTGATTTAAAGCTGATTTATCTAGTTGGCAAGAAGATCTCTTTGAGATAAAACTAGATTTTTCTTTAAATCTATTGGCAAGAATTGTGGAACACGCCAAGAATCAAGAAAGCCAAGAAAAGAGGAAATCATGTCTATATAGAGACAAACCCAATTCATTACAAATGGGGGAATTAGGTGAGGAGAAAAAGAGAAGAGGAAAGATGATAAAGAAAATCTAAAGGAGAAGAAAGTCTCTATCCAGTCCTGATCAACAAGCTGAGGAAAGAGCTAGATTCTACAGACACCGACGAACAGTGAGACAAGCATCACAGAGCAGAATAGTGTGGAGCAAAGGTATAAGTGATTATATTGATTACAAAGGTAATGGAATTACAATAGATATGAAAATCTGAAATTGAGTTGTATGTATGAACAGATTGTTAGTGTTTCAGTTTAACCATTGAAGCATATAACCCTCTTAACCGAGCAGGACTTAAAAGTCTTTTACAATTGAGATACATCCCAAGGAGTATCAAAAAGTTTGACCATAAAAGTAGCATTGGATATGCTCGATACCTATTGGTAGGCCAAGTGAGTGTTTGATCAAGGATGGTAGCATTAGATTCCATATACTAGTTGATAAACTATTTCTAAATACTCTAACAAGGTCACACCTAAAAGTCTGTTTGTAACCTTTAACAGGGTTGGCTCCTAACAGAGTTCACTTCAGAAGAGTGAAAATTTGGGGTATCGGTCCCAGTGGTTTTTCCCTTAACAGGGTTTCCATGTTAAATATATGTGTTATGTGTGTATGATTCATTTCTTTACTATTTTGTATCTTACATAGTTAATTCTAGATTGATCGGTATACTCTGCATATTTACTGTGTTTCGATAAATAGATGACTGCTTATCGATAAACATACAGAAGGGAGATTAACAAAGTAATCTGACAAGTAGTAAATTGATATAATTATTTCAAGGCATACATATTGTAGGACAAAAGATAACTTGAGACATAATTTGTGGTTATAATTTTAAAGGGTTGATTTGAGGATTAATTTTTGAGGCCACTAATTCACACCCCCCCCCCCTCTCAATTATTACTAACACCTAGTGATGTTGTCGTAGATGAAATATAGAGTATCAATGGTTTACCATGAATGTGATCCATTAGAATAGGAGGATTTCCTAGATACTCTTTCAATTCATTGAAATTATTCTCCCAGTGCTCATCCCATTTGAAGGTCACTCCCTTATGCAGTAACTTTGTGAAAGGTTGTGCTTTGTCTGCCAGTTGACACATGAATCTTTGTATGGATTGAAGCCTTCCTTGGAGTGTTCTCATTTTAGTTATATTTCTAGATGGTTGCATCTCTATAATTTCATTCACCTTTTCTAGATCTACTTCAATTCCTTTTCTTGAGACTATGAATCCTAATAGATTCCCTGATTTGACACCAAATGCTCATTTTTTTGGATTGAGTCTTAATTGAAATTTCTCCATTCTGTCTAATATTTTCTCAAATCCTCAATATGAGTTTCTCTTCTTCTTTTTTGTACGTTGCTCCAGTATTTTTTAGTCCAAATGGCATTACATTCCAGCAAAAGGTACCCCATGCGCAGGCAAATTTTATATTTTCTTAATCTTCGGGTATGATTTTTATCTGATTGTAACTAGAAAAACCATCCATAAGTGAGTATGTTTCATATCTTTTCGTGAGATCTATAATCATGTCAATGTTAGGCAATGGGAAATCATCTTTCAGAAAAGATTTGTTTAAATCTCTGAAATCCATGCATACTCTTATGGATTTATCCTATTTATAAATAGGGACTATGTTGGATATCCATCCTGCATAAGCAATGACTTTTATGAATCTATCTTTCAAAAAAAATTCCAATTCTACTTTCACTAGCAATGTGACATGTGGATGCATTTTTCTCAATTTTTGTTTCACGGGTTTTACCCTAGGAGTAATAGACAAATGATGCATTATCAACTCTGGATCTAATCCTAGCATGTCAATAAGACCACACAAATTTGATCTTCTTTTCTTTGAGGAATTCAGTACATTATATTTTCTCTTCTTCTGGTAACCATTGCACAGTGTGAACCATCTATGGATCTTTAGTTGTTCCAAGATTAACTGGTTGTTGGTTCTATCAATACTAAAGACCTTTCTTGGAAATTCTCAGGAAGAATATCAAGAGTCTCATCCTTTGGCACCTCTAATATTTTTTCACCATTAGATATGTCTTTTGTTTTTACTATTTTAGAATCTGATACTGCCACAACATGGTTTTCACCATCAGTTATTTTTTTCTTTTTATTTTTCATTTTGAGACTAAGAAACTTGATATCCTCCTCTGTCAAATTTATGCTCCTTTCACTGGTGGAAGAGGTATAAGTTTCACAAGAATTTAGATAGAAAGCCAATGTATATTCATTAGTAAATTTTATCATGTTTGTAGGCTGTGATTCAGTCCAGTCTATTAATTCAAGGTTTATCAATGATAGGGATTTACAGGACTAAAGACAACACCACATTAGTATCAAGACTATTAAATGGTAAGATGAGTTCTGGTAGGTTAGATTCTATATTACTTAGATCATTAAGAGTATGATCCTCATTATTAGTGTCATTGTTAGTGTTATGTAAACTTAACTCTAGCGATATAATGTTTGAGCTTTCTCCTTCTTCTCTTTCTCTTATCCGATCAAGGGCTATTTTTAGTGGAACCATCTCAATTCTTGATCTTGGTCTGATCACATCATTGGGAATCTATCTTCTAATACTCTTTGATTTTCTTTTTCTTTTTTTTTTTTATCGGTAATATTTTTTGATTTCATTGATAAGTAAGAAGATTACATTTGCCATCATTGTCTTTCAAATACAAAATGCATCAAACATTGCATTGTTCTTTCAACACCTAGAATAAACTATGCAGTATCAAGAAAAAAGACCTGAAATACATAACCAAATTTTTTCTATCAGCAGAAAAAACACAAAGAAACCATGGACCCACTAGTTGAACCACTTGGCAGCCTGTTCTTTGGAGAAATTTCCAAATGCGCAACCTTCTTCCACCAGTGCCCCAACATTTCTCCTTGCCTTGTCCCTCCTGCTCACACCTGCATTCTTCTCCTCTCTAGCCTTCCAGGAATCTATGTCCATTCCCCTTTTTTTGGTTGTTGGCAGCTGGCATCGGGTTTGTGGCCGCCTATCCTCTCCGATAGCCGCTACAGACTTGTTGGGTGTCTACTTCATTTTTTAGTCTCCCACGGGCTTGGCCTCCAGCCTCTCCTTTTCCTCCAGCTTCCTATTCTCCAGGACTACCACCAGGTCTTTCCACACACTCAAATCTCATGCTAGGTGAACATCTTTAGGGAAAGCAGTCAACAATAGAACCAGGGACTATAGGCCTTTGCTACCATGGCATACCATTTGGAATGGAGCATCACCCATCCTCAGCCCCAACCCTACCTCTACCCGTTGAATGATGTCTTCCAGTCCTTCCGCCCATTTAATAGCCAAACAATATCGAACTACCCATCACACCTCCTCTTTCAAATCTGCCACCATGAGTTTGAGGCCCACAAACAAGGATGAGATATCCAATTTTGTTCTTGGTTGCCATCCAGATTGCAGATAATGCTCCCCGAGTATCTCCCTGATTGCAGACCAGAAGTCTTCCCCCTCCTCCATGAAAATGTGGCTCAATCTGTTCATAGTGATGGGTCCTTCGAAAGTAGGTATTTGGCCATTGGTGGAAAGGGATAAATTAGCTTCCATTTTAACCAATGGTTTCCGCCAATACACATTGTGTATTACCATCATCGTGGGTGGTTTCTAAACTTTCTTTCAAATCCTCTAGACACCGTGGATGTTTTCATCATGCCTTCTTCCTTCCATCATTTCTCATTAAAGCCCCTGTACTATCCTAGCCTTCCTTTGATGGGAGATCTCAATTTGTGATATTCACAAAGATTTTGTACACACTCATCCTACTTGACATTATTTCCATTCTTCAAAGTGTGTGAAGCTACCACATGGGTGATGGCATGACACTTTGCTCCGCAAACTTTTACAATATTTAGCAAACTGCCACCAAGGTTTCCAATTTTGGTTGTTTAAGTGACCTCTATACTTCAAGTCTATAATCTTCAAACAATTCAAACTTGTTTTCAAGAGAGCCATTGGCTCCAATATTTGATAGTTTATCCACCAATTCATTTGTCACTTTGGGTACCTACAAGACTTTGAAGTCTTCAAATTCTCTTACCAAGTTCCTGATTTGCCTAAGCTGTCTATTAAAGTACTAGGTATCCATTTGGCCTTTCGCAATCCCATTTGTCACTAGAAGAGAATCCCCTTCTAGGTGGATCCTTCTAATCTGTAGTCTTCTCACCATTAGGATGGCCTCAACTACTGCAAAACATTCAGCCTCATTATTAGTCCCATTTCGAAGCCTTTTGGCACCTAAGGCCAAAATATCACCCTTGTCATCTCGGACCACATACCCTATCCTTGAGATTCCTGGGTTGCCACGTGAGGCGCCAACTGAGGGATGGGGGCTTCCATTTAGGAAAATTTCCATTTTTTGCATGGGCCAAAGATTGCACCCTCCTATTCCTATTAACGGGTTGATTTTCTTCTTTTCTTATTAACACTCTCGTGTCTTCATTAATCGTACTGGGGATTACTATATTAGCTAATCCTGTCATAATGTTTGTGATGATTGTAGTATTAGAACTTTCTCCTCTTTCATATGAAGGTACAAATTTATGGATCACATCTATCTCAATATCCATGGTAACATCAGACACTTGATCCCATTGATAATCATGTGAATCAGAGATATTATCTTCAGACTGGCCTAGGAATTCAGCAATAATTATTTGATGAACCCTATTTTCTATTTGTGGATAAAAGTGTGGTAGATCAAGGACATGTGTGATCATAACCAATTGCCCCCAATTTGGATGTAGACTTTCCTATTGTCTTATAGAAGATATCTCTTTAATGAAATTTGAGTTGCTTTCTTCTTCTCTAGTACTTCCTCTTTCTTCTTGTTCTAGAAGTACTCCTTCATGATATTCATCTTCTTGTTGGACTTCATGAGGATTACCCACTCCTTATTCTTCTTCTTCTTCTTCTTCTTATTATTATTATTGTTATTATTATTATTATTATTCCTCTAATTCTTGTTTTGATTTTTGAATATATGTTTGTTTTGTAACAATGGTACATGGTGTTTTGATTGTTCTCTTAAGTGAGGGGGTATGTAACATTTCCCTTAATATTCAGGATTCTGAGTGCTTATATGAAACAATCTCTCACATGTCTATGGTATGACCTCAACTTATTCTTCTTCTTCTTCATCATTTTCCTTATCAAATATTGGACCATCTGTTAGGGTAGGGTGTTGTGATTCATTATTGAAGCTCAATCCTATTTTGTCTTTTGTGTTCCAAAATTCCATGTGTATTGGTTCAATAAGTCCTTTACCATTATCTCCTAAAGGTCCTTTCCCTTTGTACCCCATTCATTTCAAGAGATCATAACCTTTTCCATATTGGTTTGGAGATATTTCCACATGTTTTACTTCACTCTCTTCCTTTTCCTCTCTATATAACCATTATAAGATTGTTTTATCTTCATTTTCTTCTTCTCGAGAAATTGTAGCTTTGACCATACCTGTGGCTTCATGAATAGCCAATACTTTGAAGCAGAAGGTATAAATGACATTTATGGTCTACCATGTGATTTTGGAGACAGGGGAAGATTAGCCAATGATGGTGTTGAATCCAGTTTATATTCCCCCATGCTAGTTTCTTCAAGTTTTAATGATTTCCCAAAGCTTCTCATTTCCATGTATTTTGAGGTTTCAACTTTAAAATCTTTAGGAAATTCCTTGTTGTAGGGAACCATCCTATCTATCTTTATGTTGTTGCAGGAGTATCTTGAATTTTCTAGAATTGTAACTTCTACTCAGTTGTGTGGAAGTTTGATGCATTAATGATAAGTGGATGGAACTGATTGCATATCATGTATCCATGCTCTACCCAATAGTATGTTGTAAACTAATGGTAAATCAAGAACTTGGAAGATCGTGTCATGTTCTATTGGACCTATTTTGATAGGTATCAAAACTAATCCCTTGGATGATCTATCTTCTTCATCATACACTCTAATGGTTATCTTTCTCTGTGGATCAATTATATGTCTGAAAATCCTGGTGCCTTGACCAAACTGAAGGTAAAAAATATTCAAACCCGCACCCCCATCTATCAATACATGCTTCACTCAATGTTTTTGAATCAACACCTCAATGTGAAAGGGTTGATTATGTGGATGATTTAAGGATTTGTCATCTTTTCCTGGAAATGAAAGATAATCAGAAGATGTTATATGACCAACCATAGCCTGGAATTTTTCTATATCTAAGTCTTTTGGAAAATTGGTTGTATGTGGGGCTTGTTCCAAAACTTCCCTATGTACTAGAGAGATGTTTAGTAATTCAAATATGGATATTTGAGCTGAGGTCCTTTTCAATTGAGCTATCAGGTTGTAGTTGGTTGATGACGAGGAAACCATTTGTTTTGATGCCATTGGTTTTTGGATCACAATAACGGGTGGTTTAGATGGTGTCATTTTTTAATGAGGAATTAAATCCCTTGATTGTCACCTTTTCTTGACTTGGAGTTACAACATTCGAGTGTGCAGTCATGTATTTTATACCTTTGATAGTGATCATATTGATTGATACAACCTTTTTTCCATCATGTTGATCACATTATCATTATTAGCATAGGTATAGTTAACTTTATTTCCTTTATAATTAGAGGCTTCTCCCTTTTCATAATTAGTAAATGGTTTCATAAATGTTGTATGATCCTCATTTGAAGTGTGTCCCTACACCTTGATTTTATCTCAATCTATTAAATCTTGTATGACATGTTTAATCTTTACACATTCATTGGTCTTATGTCCTTTGTTTTGATGAAAGGCACAATAGTAGTTATCATTCCACCACCTTGGTTTCACTTTCGGTTCCCATGGTTTTGACTCTGATAGTGTAATGATCTTATTGTCCAAAAGAGTTTTCAAAACCATCTCAAGGAGTTCTCCTAATGGAGTTAATGTACGCTTAGGTCTAACAATCCAAGTCTTACTCTTTTTTTATCATTATTCATTCTTGGGATTGTTGTTGTTTTTGTCTTAGCCTCTTTGTTTGCTTGTAGGCTACTTGTGAGATTGAACATGGCAGGTTTAACATTCACATTTCACGCATCCACAACTCCATCATTAAAAAAATTCTTGTTCTTGTTCCACCATTTAGGTTTATCTTTTTTGTTATAATTTTTTTTATTGGAGGACTTATTCTCTTTGTAGAGCGTGATTTATCCTTTCCTAAAAATGACGTCCTCATCTTGAATGGAATTTTTAATCATTCTATCAAAACTAGGATAATCTTGCATTAGAAGAACATAATTCATTTTGGGTACCACGTTGTTTATGAAGATCTCCATCTTTTCTAATTCAGGTATTTTCCTTGAGTATCTTGCAAACATTCTTCTCCATCATTGTAAGAAATTGATAAAATATTTATCAATTCATTGTTTTGTGTTACATAGGTTCATCATAGTAATAGTGTGTTGTATATTATACGAGTATTGTTGGATGAAACTTTGGATCAAATCTTCAAATGTTTGAATGCTTGGTGTTAATTTGGAGAACCATTCCATGGTTGGTCCTCCTAAGCTTCATGTAAACAATCTCATCAAGTACGTCGATTCATACATGAATTTTATACTTAAGGTGCAAAATTCCCTCACATGATCATGCAGATCGATGTCTCCCATGTATTTATCATATTTAGGTCTTCCCATATTAGGAAGAAGAGAATCATGTGTAATCTTTTATCAAATGGGAATGGACATAAGTGTTCCAATGAGTATTTCTTTGTTGGTCTCTCTTTCTCTCTTTTGAGCTCCTTAAGTTTAGTTTGTAATGTATATAGTTGTTTTGAGATAATTGAAATAGGTGTTTGCACTTCTTCATCTTTCAATCATTCCACATCATAATCTTTAGGGTTCTTAACTCCCAGAGAAGCTAAGTGGAGGAAGTGTTTTTCTTTGTCCTCACCGATGATTTTCTCCAAAGTTCTCTGAAACTTATTGCTTTTCTTAAGTTTGTGGTATTCTTCCTTAGTTATTTCTTCCTCACTATTGGATTTAAACATTGGATTATGACAATTTCCTCCATCTCTATTGTCTTCATCATTGTGTTCGTCAAATGTATCATTGCATTCGTTGGGTATATCTATTTCAGGTGTTTCTTGTTGTCTTGTGTTAAGAGGTGTTGAGGGTGAGTCTTGATTGAATATAATATTTGTTCTTGATGTTTCTCCATGATGGAATTAAATCAATATAGGAGGTCATTCTAAATCATCAACAGAATATTGGTTGTATCTCATGTTAACCTTGAAAGAGTGATAGGAGTCTTGTCAAAGTGTTCTGAGGTGCAAAAAGGTTTAAAACTGTCCAAGTGCATCTGTTTAAAGGATGATGAGCGTGAGTTTGATAAAACAAGGTGACTGATAAGTTCTAGCATCCGAGGGTTATAATTCCTTGATATTGACCTGGGAACCAAAGATTATTGATGTCTATAAGACCAAATGACTTGACAACGATTGTTTAAAAGCCTAGAAAGAATGCAGGGTACACTTGCAAATTTACTGATGAAAAATTTTAGGTTGACTAAAAATGATGATTGAACCTGATAGAGGTACAAAAAGGGTATCCAAAATTATAGAGATCAAGATTTTGAGACATGCCTAAACACTATTTTCCCCAGATGCAACCAACCATATGCGACCCTAAACAGACCAAATGTGATGCTGAACTGACTCCACTTTACCAGATGTGATCCTAAACATACCATGTTTACCAAATATGATCCTAGATTAACAAGATGTGATCATGTTCACCAAAAATTACCCTCTATACCAAATGTGAGCTTCTGACATACTGGTTTGCATTTTCCACTTAGTTTGAAAATGAGAAAAATTTGTCAAATGTCAGGGTTTGTCTATTAGATTCCCATGAGTCTGAAGGTTTGAAAATGTCTATAATCGTCTGAGAGGTGGTATATGTAACCACCTATATTTGGTCTTCTCTAACCATAGACCCTATTTTCCCTAAGTGTGATCATACCCCCAATTATGTCCAGACAACTCTTCGATCAGCTGGCATAATTCATTCAAATCAAATTTAATCTCCTAAGTGATTTAATCACTCAATTTTATTAATCATCTTAGCTAATCAAAACCAATCAATTCAACACAAATCAATTCAAATCAATACCTGGCTAAGGTAATTAATTTAAGAGGAATTAAATAAATCTCTATTATATCTAATCACTTGCAAAAGGCCTATCCCCTAACCTAAATTAATCTAATTAATTGGCTATAGTCCTAATTAATTATCCAAAGCAATTAAAAGCTTAAATAATTAAATTCCCTATTTTTGGATGAATATATTAATTATAATTCATTTCATTAATATTTTAACCTATTCCCCCATGCTAAATCTAATCCTAATCTTAATCCTATCCTAACCCACTTCCTAATGATGTCACATTCCTAAATTTGCGATTAGGAACTCAACCCACTTGAGAAAGTCAACTTTCTCAAGCTTGACTCCCTCTAAGTCCACTTTCTCAAGATTGGACTTACACCCCTCACCATGCTTCTTAAATGATCTCATTAATGCATTATTAATGGAGATTCCTCAAGCCCATGCCTCATGAATGCCTTTGGTTTTTATGTCTCTTACACCTCATTAATGGTTTTTACACCTCCATTAATTAACCTTGTCCCCCTCTCTCTCCTCATTTATTCTATAAATAGAATGAGTTTTTGAGCTCAAATGGCCCTTAATTTTTGAATGCATTCTTATAATGCCCTTAATTTTAGAATTGAAAGTATTGTTATGCTGTTAGGACTAATATAGATTCATATTGCATTTTAGCTTCCATGTTTATGCATTGTTATAGTCTTGATTTTTAGAGCTAGAATGCATGTTTATTAGATATCTTTCTTAGTTTTAATTAAATATTTCATGCTAGGTTGTATATGTCACTGAAAAAGGAATAATCTGAGGGCTATTATGTTTTTTTCACACTCATCCTAGTTAGAAAGCAATAGATCAATTTTAGTGGATTTACATGCTTTACTAACCCTCTTTTCGCTAATGTAATGATCTATTGAAATGTTGTGTCGCAAGTAACAGATGCACTATTTCACACACACATTTCTGGTGCCCACCGTGGGGCACGATTTCGGATTTGCCTCATTTTAACTTCATTTTTCACTAATTTTTCTTCCCATATTTCACGTCCAAGCTCATTTCTGGTAGCAGAAGCTCGCATCCAAGATACACCCTCACACCCTAGAAATCTAAGCTCGTATCCAAGATTTCCTCAATCATTTTCAATATAGGCTCACATCTAGTAAACACTCTGCCACATCTGGTAGCAGAGGCTCACATATGGTTTGTTGCATCATTTCTTGTAATTCTAGGATCGCATCTGGTTGAAATTTTTGTGAACTTCATTGCCTAACCCCTAACAATTTAACCAGTTGTTGATTTGATCTTTTGATAGCCTAACTAATGCTTGCAGGTTGCTGATAAGGAAGTAGGAAGACTTGGCTAACATGTGTGTTCGCAGGTGTTTTTAAAATGATTTCAGTATTAACTATTCACAAAGCATTTTTCAAAACATAACACATTTTCTCAACATTTGTTAAATCGACCAGATTACTATGCTCTTTTCCTTTAAGGAAAATAAGAAAATCAGACATTGGTTTACCACTTGTAAAGGAATTTGAAGATAAATGGACAAACAAACTCACACTTTAATTCATTTTTGGAATCAGTAATTGGACAAGAAAATCACTTAACATTGCGGGTAATTGAATAAGAAAATCTCATTTTCTAATTTTTGGATCAGAAATTGAACAAGAAAATCATCTAACTTTGGGGAAATTGAACAAAAAAAATTTGCTTTCATGCATCCTATTTTCATTAACTTAGGAATATCTAAAATTAGGCTCAACATAGATTGAGGGAATGAACATTGATTTGCGTGTTTTGGGATAAAATGAGATGGACTAGGAGAGTATGCTCTTCTTCTTTTGAAGAACCAGAAATCTAGAAATCCTACGCTCGCTAATCCTTTGTATGCTTATTTAATAGTAGAGGGCCTGCCGATTGAGGAAAAAATCTCCTGGGAATGACCCAAGTGAGGACAAGTTTTATGCCAATCCTTCTAACTCACTATAAATAATTGCTTCCTCGTAGGCCAAAGCCTCGGAAGACAAAATCGGTTTTGTTCCTAGAATTTTGACATCATTCCTTGAACATGCTTGGGTATGTGTAGAGTGGAGCTGCTTGAATCTTTCTTGTGAGACTACACCTATTTAAGTACTCATAGGGCTATACACCTCAATTTTTCCTTGTGCAATTCTATGGGAGACAGTTTCAAATGGATTGCCCCATCATAAACAATGAACTTCATAGACAAAACTACTTGGTTCATCTCCGAAAGGGTGATCCTTGTGCAAGGAAAAAAGTAATTTCCCCAAGACACTCATCATATCGTGCCCTCACTTACGTTTGGAGTCGGCTAATAATTGTGCAAGGAAAAAAGTAATCGCCCCAAGACACTCGTCATATCATGCCCTCACTTGCGTTTAGAGTCGGCTAATACAACATCATGACTGGAGCCATTGCATGCTTGGTGATAGTTGTATTCTGATTAGCATTTGAGTGTGTACCTAAGTCAACAAGTAAGAATTTTCATCCTCTACCTAGAAAATAGGGCATAAGGATGTGTTTGTTCCCCTAACAATGCAAATCTGCTTGATATATCTGAAAGATCACAAACAAGATAAAATCATTCAAAACAAGCAACAAAATTCAATCCTTGTTCTACATGTGTTTTTCACCCACCAGCAAATCTCTGAACATGATCACGAATCAAACAAACTTCACGCACTTTCAAGACAAAATTTACAAAACTGACAAAATTTGACAAAAACATTAGAAATTTACATCTCAGATTTCCTGGCTCGTATCTGGTATCTTGGCTCGTATCTAGTATACTTCATCATATCTGGTCAGCACTTCATCGCATCTAGGGTTAAAGCTCACAACCTGGGTCATCAGAAGCTCGCATACCATAGTTCCTGGCTTGCATCTAGGAGCTTGCATCTAGGACAGTGGGAACTTGCAGATTAGTTTCTTAGAAAAACTTAGTAGATTTGGGTACCCTTTTGGCTCTTTAGTCTATCCCTATTTCTTTTTCTAGTCTCCTTGTTACTATGTCAAAATACTTTTTCAAATGTCTAACTTGCATGTCCTATCAATTTCTCGCAATCAGTCTCAATATGTGTGGTCTATCCACTTTTTACAACAACTTGATTCCTTGCTCACTATCAGGGCATTCTAACCCTTTGACGCTGGAATCATTTACTTCCACAAAAACATGAATGATACTTCCACCTAGACACACTCACTTGAATGACTTGGGACTTTACCTGACACTATCAAAAAACTTTGATGAAATTGAGATACAAATACATGGTTAACACAAGACTCAACAAGTACACTTCTAAATAATCAGAAGTACCTCCAAGATCACTACACTTTCAATGAGGAGAAACATCTCATAGTTCCCTGTTCAATTTAGACTCTCTAGAAATGGAAAGAACCACTCATGAATAAAAACCAAAAACATGAAGATAGCGATGAGGAAGAAGAACCGTTCTTTGACCATCCTTTGTTTGATTCAGGCAGTGAGGAAGACATCACTAAAGAAGAATACAATAAACTCAAATAGAGCAATAAGTTCCAAAAGATAATGGAAAAAATGATTGGCGAAGATAAAGAGAAATACTTTCTCCATCTAAAATCCACTAGTGTAAAGTTACCCAAGGATTATGATGTGGAACAACTAAGAGAAAAGGAGGTGTCCACTCCTATATCTATTCTCGCCAAACAACTCACCTTGATGCAAACAAAGATTACGACTCTCAAACAGGAGAAGGCTAAACCCAAAATGAAATACTCTTTGGATTCCATTTGTCCATTTCCCTTTGACAAGAGTATTACTATGATTTTGTTTCCTCCTAACATGGAAAGACCAAAATATGACAAATATATGGGAGAGACCGACCCACATGACCATGTAAGAGAATTCTATGCTCTAAGCATAGGGTACATGCATGAACCTACTTACCTCATGAGGCTCTTTCTAGGAAGCCTAGGTGGGAATGCCATGGAATGGTTCTCAAAGCTCACACCTAAGGTAAAAAATTTTGAGGAGTTAATTCAATGATTTATCCAACATTACTCCTATAATATAAAGCATGATGTGACTATGATGGATATATGTAACACCAAACAAAATACCGGTGAATCCTTTACCCACTTTCTACAAAGGTGGAGGAAAATCTTTGCACAGTATTCAAGAGCTATTCCTGAATCTGAGGAAATGGAAATCTTTGTTAATAACTTGGTACCTAAGTTGAACTACGCATTGCAAATGCAAGACTCCCCTAGATTTGATAGAATGATCAAAAATGCCATCCGTATCGAGGAAGTTATGGTCAAAAAGGGGGAGATCACTCCCCAAAGTGAAAACAAATATAACAACTCCAACTCCAAACCTAAATGGTGGAAACAAAAAAAAAATGTTGTCAAAGATGGAGCAATAGACACATCTAATATTAACCCTAAACTTGAGATGTTCAATCTGACTAACAACATGCAAGCACGCAAAGATTCCAAGGTAACGGCCCCCATACCCAAAGAAAACAATGATAATAGCAAAGGTCGGTTATGGACCTCCAAGCCTCAAAGAACATTCACTCCTTTGGGAGAGCCTCTTGAAACTATTTTGAAGACACTATTAGACAAAAAATTTCTCACAATCCAAGATTCCAAACCATGGGAGTTAGAATTCAAACCAAGGTGGTGAGATGACAATTCTTATTATGTCTTTCACAAAAACAAAGGATACAAGACTAACAACTGTCTTAAACTCAAACATGTTATCCAAGACCTTATTGAAGGAGGCAAGATCAAGGTGGAAGGACACACCACTAACTAAGATCATACAACATTTAACAAGTCATTTCCTAATTACGAGAATGGGGAAGCATCCAAATGAAAAGAAAATGAGGTGAACTATACCTACTCTAAAAGTGATAATGTGATCAACATGCTAGAAATTAAAACTGAATCAATTATTGTGATCACTATCAAAGGTGTTAAAAACACATCTTCCCAATCTAATGTCATGAGTCAGAGCCAAGTACAAGTCACGATCAAAGGACCCAATTCCTCACCAAAACCAGCATCAACATCCAAGGTTCCTATCATTACTATCCCCAAACCAGCAGCAAAACACATGGTTACTATTCCTGCAGCAAAGTATGACTTGGTGGATCAATTACAATGAACCTCTGCTAAAATTTCCATTTTTGAGTCACTTAAAATCTCCACCTTACATAGGGAAATCTTGGAGCAAGCCCTACATGCCGCAAATGTGCCAAAGGACCTTGATATAGACAAATTCAAAGTGATGGTTAACCATATCTCAGCATCACATTATCTCTCCTTTTCTGAAGAACATGATAAATCATTGACACATCCACATAATCAACCCCTTCATATTGAAGTCCTCATTCATAAATCCCATGTTAGACATGTATTGATAGATGGAGGCACATGATTGAATATTTTTACCCTTAAGCTAATCAAGAAACTAGGTCTCTCATAAAAAACCATTGATTCTAGAAGCAAAATTACTATCAAAGCTTATGATGAGGAAGAAAGATCCTCTAAAGGTCTTATTGTTCTACCCATTAGAATCAGACCAGTTGAAAGGAATGTCATATGCCAAGTTCTGGATCTACCCTTGGCTTACAACATACTATTGGGGAGACCTTGGATTCATGAAATGCAACTTGTACCATCTACTTACCACTAGTGTATCAAATTCCCACATGATGGGGTGGAGGTGACAATTCTTGCAGATGCTAATTATATTTGCAACAATATCAAGGCAGGTAGTATGATTCCACATAACAAGGAAGCTATGGATGAGATTGCTCCTAAGACCACCAAAGACATGGTGATGAAAAGTTTTGGAAAAACCTTAAAAATTGAAGAAACAGGTATGGGAGAGTACAAGCTGGACATGACTCCATCACTGATAGAATTACCAATATCACCAAGGTCTTATGGAAGACCCTCCTCATCTTTCACACATGTTGCATCTAAAGAGATGAAAATCCAAAAATCAACTGGCATGGTTAAGGCATCCACATCTTCTTTAGATAACACAGAAGAACAGGCAGTCTTGGACTGGCTTTACAAGGGAGAACCAAAGGAAGCTGAGGTCAAACATGTAGAAATATCCCTAGAACAATATGGTAAAGGATACGACCTGGTGGTACCCTAAATTTTGAGAATTTAGAATTCCCAATCCATTATCAAGAAGCAAGTTTCTCCATCCTAAAAAAATTAAAGGAAGGAATCTTTATGACACAAATAAATAGAACTAACTAATCGAAGCCTTAAGAAAATGTTGGAATTTCAACCTGCTACAAAGATGATGTTGATAGAGGCTGAAGATGGTCAAATTTTAAAAATATAAAACCGACCCAATTCGGGAAATCAAATTTCTTATCTCCAGCAAAAATCTTAGCTTTTCACAATGTGTTTTGGATTTTCGACCAAAGCCAAATCCGAAAGTTAGGTAGTTATTTTTTAGTTAGTTTCGTGTTTTTTCAAAATATTTTATAATAAGGGTTGTGTCTTTTCACCTTAAGGAGGTGTGAAAACCACTCAAACACATATATATACATAATGTAAAATGCAACCACAATAATAATACAATATAATACAATTTCACATATTTGGATAGTTTTTAATCAACAAGTATAAACATGGACCTGGATGTACTATTTTTTCAAAATCAATAAAGATAAGTCCCTTTTCTTTCACATGTGTAATAGTTTCCTTATCATTTTACAATTAGTCCCTCGAATAAACCAATAGAACTTCTTCAAAGTGATATTTTGATGTGCATGCTTCCTGATTTGATTCATAGTCTATATTTTCAATTGGTTTTCTCATTTTGCATGGTT
>MU226418.1:983468-1029358 GCA_018584345.1 Thuja plicata | reverse complement strand
GCTAGAAGTGCAGGGGAAGAGGATCATAATTGATCATTCCCGTTAGTTGGCCAAAAATAATTGGTTTTCCAAACATTGGATTGGCAAGTCCATAGGAAATCCAATTCAGCATTTTTGGGCACCAACACGACCTCCTCAAAAAAATGGGATACAAAGGAAAAGGACCTCTAAGTGACAAAGGAAAAGGACTCATTGAACCTGTACACATGGAATTCAGGGAAACTAAAGATAAAATAGGGCTAGGTTTCAATAATCTACAAACCCTACTTCACGGGATAGTCTAGTTTATGATAAATGGAGTGATGAAACAGAAGAAATAGAGATGGAATCATGGTCCCATGAAAGATTATTACATGTTGGCACAGAGAATCCCAAATATCAAGGTGAGTGCTATGTACCAAGCTTTGAATTACCACAAGATCTTCGCGTGCCTTTGTTGACACAAACTCCTATTCAAGAGGTAGAAGAAACAACAGAGGACAATCCAGCAGTACCATTGGTCACAATAGTTACTAAAGACACACGTCAACCACAGGATTTACATCCTATTTGGGGGAATCTAGTCACAGTTTCACATATCCTTAATTTACCACACTTTGATCTACGAGTGGCTAATAGGGTACACCAAGTAACTATTGTAGAATTCTTAAACAGGTCTGATGACGAAGTAACTGACTCTCATGATTATGAGCGGGATGAGCTATATTTTTCCATAGAGGACATTGAAATAGATGTGATTCACATGTTCACAGCTACATCAGCACATAGAGAATATCCTAACACTACTCCTAACAGTGTTGATATTCCTGAAGTAGAGGAAGAATTTCCTCCCCAAATCATTGATGAAGAAACTGGTGTTCTCTTAGGTCTAGAAGAAATTCAGAGGTGACAAGCTAGGAGCCTCCTCCTACAAATATATGAAGAAGAATAATAATCAACTAACGAGTCAATAGAGTTTGGTCCACATATTACTAACAATGACCCTTTTAATGATGATCTAAATCTTATTGATCTAAACATCAAGGAAATTAACTTAAAAAATATGTCATGTCAGTTAATAGTCTTGACACTGACATGATGTTGTCCTTTCTAGAGTTTGACTCCTTGTCTTTGATAAACCCAGACCTAATTGATTGGACTAATACATATCCTACTCTTATCCTCGACTTTCCCAATGACTACACTTTGGCTTTCTATCTAAACACTTGTGAACCTTGCCCTTCTTCCACCAATGCAAGGAGAGTGAACATGTCACAGGAGGATATCAAGTTTCTCAGTCACAAATTGAAAAATAAAAAGAAAAAGAGAACTAATGGTGAAAATCACATTGTGGCAATATTAGATTCTAAAATAGTAAAAACAAAAGACGTATCTAATGGTGAAAACCTCTTAGAGGCGTCAAAGGATGAGATTCTTGATATCCTCCCTGAGAACTTTCAAGAAAGATCTTCAGTTCTAATAGAACCAATGCAACTAGTTAACTTGGGCATAGTTGAAGATCCTCAAATTGTTCACGTAGCACAATCTTTGTCAGAAGAGGAGAAGAAACGATTCACTGAGTTCCTGAAAGAGAAAAAGATCAACTTTTCATGGTCTTATATAGATATGCCTGGAATAGATCCTGAATTAATAATGCATCATTTATCTATAGCTCTCGGGATCAAACCTGTGAAAAAAAAACTAAGAAAGATGCATCCTGATGTTGCATTTCTAGTAAAAGCAGAGCTGGAGAAATTTTTAAAAGATAGCTTCATTTGAGTCATTACTTACGCAAGATGGATCTCTAATGTGGTCCCAGTATCTAAATTAGATAAATCTATCTGGACCTGTAAAGACTTCAAGGACTTAAAAAAGGCATGTCCTAAGGATTATTTTCCACTACCTAATATTGATATGATCATAGACCTTACAACAGGCTACCAAATGTATTCATTAATGGATGGATTCTCAGGCTACAATCATATTAAAATTGCTCCTGAAGATCAAGAGAAGATTGCATTTACATGTGCATGGAGCACATTTTGCTGGAAAATCATGCCATTTGGGTTAAATAATGTCGGTGCTACATATCAAAGAGCAATGACCACTATATTCTATGATATGATGCATAAAAACATGGAGGATTACGTAGATGACACCTTAGCTAAATCAAAAGAATGGAATACTCATATTGGTGACTTAAGAAAGACATTGGATTGTATGGAGCAATTTCAACTTAGGCTCAATCCAAAGAAATGTGCCTTTGGGGTCCAATCAGGAAAGCTCCTAGGATTTATTGTCTCAGCAAAAGGAATTGAAGTAGACCCGACAAAAGTCAAATCTATACTAGAGATGACTCCTCCACGCATCATTAGTCAAATGAGGACATTAAAAGGGAGACTTCAATCAATCAGGAGGTTCATGTCACAACTTGTAGATAGAGCACAACCCTTTACCAAATTACTACATAAAGGTGTCACCTTCAAATGGGATGAACATTGTGAATCCAATTTCAGAGAATTGAAAGAATACCTAGCTACTCCTCCTATTATTATGGAACCCATTCATGGAAATCCATTACTCTTGTATATTTCAGCTACAGCCACATCACTGGGAGTATTTCTAGCACAAGAGGATAAAGCTAAGAAAGAAAGAGAAATATACTATATCAGTAGAACACTAGTCTCCTATGAACTCAATTACAACATAATTGAAAAAGCATGCTTAGCAGTTGTCTTTGCATCACAAAAATTGAGATATTACATGTTGTCACATACAGTAAGGCTCATTGCAAAGATAGATCCTTTGAAGTACCTCCTCAGCAAGACAAAATTAACAGGATGATTAGCAAAATGGGTCCTAATTCTAAGCGAATTTGACATTGAATATGTGGACTGAAGATCTATTAAAGGACAAGTCCTCGTAGATCAAATAGCTGATTCACCACTCCAAGATGATGAACCTTTACAAATTGAGTTCCCTGATGAAACAATTATGCATCTAACTGAGTATCCATGGAAGATGTACTTTGATGGTTCTTTTCATGCAACAAGGCTCTAGAGCAGGGGTTCTAGTCATAACTCCTTGAGGCTACAAAATACCAAAGTCCTACAAATTGATGTGTCCATGCACCAATAACATTTATTAATATGAATCATTGGTAAATGGTCTTAAACTTTCTATGGAGTGGAAGATTGTAGAGTTACACGTGTATCGTGACTCCCAGCTCATAATCAATCAATTCAATGGAGATTATCAGACAAAAGATGAGAATTGATTCCCTAAAAGAAACTGGTAGATGACTTAAAGAACTACTTTTCTTCATCACATTCCAGCAGATACCCAGAATAGAGAACAAAGCTACAGATGCTATGGATACCTTGGCATCCATGTTACAACTAGAACAGCATCAATTCCACTATTAATTATTTTTGGAAGAATTATCCTATCTCACCTTTGATACCCCTGAATACCAAGTAATTGGTGCTTTAAACACCCCAGACCAATCTCGGTATGCTAATATCATTGCTTACCTAACTGACCAAACCATTCCCAATGATCTATCGAGAAATGAAAAAAGAGCCTTTATTAGGTTAGCATTGTGTTATGTCCTCATAACTAATAACTTATATAGATGAGGTCTTGATGGTGCACTTCTCAGATGTTTAGAACTCGAAGAGTCAGATCACACATTAAAAGAAGTCCACGAAGGTGTATGTGGATCACATTCAAATAGATTTTCACTAGCAAAGAAACTGCTCAAAGTAGGCTATTACTGGCCTACAATGGAAAAAGATGCTATCCACTTTTCAAATACATGTCATAAATGCCAAACACATGGAAATCTCATCCATGCTCCTGCTAAAGAACTTATATCTTTCATCACACATTGGCCATTTCAGCAATGGGCCTTTGACTTGGTTGGACAAATATATCCCAATTCCTCAAATAGACACAAGTTTATCATTACTGCCACTGAGTATTTCACAAAGTGGGTCAAGGTCGTGTCGCTAATCAAAGCCACTGGAAAATAGGTGGCTATGTTCATCTTGAACTACATCATCTATAGATATGGGATACCCTCTTCAATTGTAATAGAGAATGGGGGCCAATTTAAAAACCAAGACATTGATGACCTTTGTGAATAGTTCCACATCACTCAACACTACTCCTCAATCTATTATCCTCAAGGTAATGGACAAGATGAGGCATCTAACAAGAATATTCTCAAAATCCTACACAAAACTATGAGTAAGTCTGGCAGAGACTGGCATTTACAACTAAATCCAGCACTATGGGCCTATAGAACAAGCATCAGAACACCAACTAGAGCCACGCCATTTTCTCTAGTCTATGGCGCTGAAGAAGTACTACCTATTAAGGTTGAAATCCCATATTTGTGGATATCTTCACAAGGTCTTGTTACTGATGAGAAATACTACATTGATTGGGTGAATTCTTTAGACTTACTTGATGAGCACAGGCAACAGGCGTTCGATCATCTAAAAGTGTACCAAGCACGAATGTCCAAGGGGTACAATAAAAAGGTCAAACCATGACATTTTCAAGTGGGGGATCTCATCCTAAAGGAGAATCCCAAAAACCATCCTAACAGAGAGCAGAAAGGAAAGTTTGAACCTAACTGGTTGGGACCTTATGATATCACTGCTACTTTTGGGACTGGAGCCTATCAACTAGCTACACCCGAGGGAGACGTTCTTCCAAATCCTATCAATGCTCTACATTTGAAGTAGTTCTACGCTTGATGTTCAGCTAGCAGAGCCTGTACAATGAAAATTTAGAAAGTACCAAAAACATCAAACAACTAATCCTGAAGAAATCCAAAAACAGTGGGAAAAGTCTTGAAGAAAGGTATCCTTGGTGAAAACCTGGTAAATAGGCACCTTGATACGATAAAAAAAAAATTGAAAAAGAGAAAAGTGTCTTGATGAAAACCTGGTAAAACAGGCGTCTTGGTAGAAAAAAGAATAAAATTTTTGCCAAGTGGTGAAAACCTAGCAATCAGGCGTCACTTGTATTATGCACTCTATCTATCAATACATTGCTGATACTAAGCCTTCACGATTACACCTATGCTAAGAGTTGACTTTGTTTCCTTACAAAAATCTTATCCTTGCTTGTGATTTGTCTGTATTTTTGTCTTAGGGTCAAATCATTTTGCACTGGGGGCATCTTTGCCACTATGATAGGTTGCGTCTACTAGGTCGTCATAGGATGGTTTGTCTCGTAATACGATGCTTCTCGATAAATTCACCAAACTATCACTTTCACAAAACAAGGATGGAACAAATATTGCACTAACATGAATGATGTTCCTAAGACCTACATTGGATGGAAAACTGGAACGATGGTTCTACATAGACATGGAACACATATTGCTTGAAATCTAAATTTTTGATTGATGAAGCTCTACTGTGCTTGAAAAATGAATCAATAGTATTTCTCAAATACTACTTAAACACAGTTTGATATTGGTTTGATTATGACTCTTTTATGTTCTAATGATGATTTAACTAGGGGCATCTAAGCAGTTATGAATTTTATTTGCTTGATTCATGATTGATAGTTGCTATGTCTTTTGAGTTACTCCATGACGTTTGTGCAAAGACAAAGAATCGCAAGGATAGGGGCATAACATTTTCTTAGTTTTCTGCGTATGGTGATTGTTCCAAATGATCCTATAAATTTCACCTAACTTGGATGTTTATTGTAAGAGTTGCCACTATGAGTGGATAGCCGCATATATCTCGATCTTTGTTCTGTGTAAACTACGGTGAGGTTGAAACAATTTCCTTGTCTATTTTCTAACTCAGATTCTCACTAAGGTATACAAAGCATAATGTACCCAAGGATTTGAATTCTCAAGGTAATTGCAGGTCCAATATCTTACCTTACACAGATTCTGATATAATAAAAGGAAGGTGACTATTTTGTTATCCTGGCTTCTATGCCTTGATGCCTAAGTCTATTTCTGACATTTCATCTAATAAACATAGTATTCATACTTTCATAATATCAGTGGGTATTAGTGATTGTTGTACTATTAGGTGGTATCCATTCTGAAAAGCACCCAATGATGATAAAAATGATACAATATCTATAAATTAGTGACAAGTCCTAAGAGTCTGCATATAGCTGCATTTAGAGATTGCATGATGCATTTTGAAAGAAGAAAAAGCATAAGGAATTTGAGTGCAAAAATTATTTCCATTTTCTTCTAAATCCAAGTTAATTACAACAATTCAATATTACTGATATTTATATCATTGTACATCCATAGCATACATTTTGCATTCATCAAATAAGACTGAAGAAAAATACAAAAACAATGTATTTTTGCATAGCATACTTATTTTTACATCCTAAATGCATCCATACATTTACTTGCATACAGAAAAACTCAAAAAAAAATATTTGCATATTCACATAGTATCATTTGAAATATATTTATATCAGTGATAAATCCAAATACATAAATGATGTCATCATCTAATCTAATTCATCATAAGACCAAGATACAATCACATGTGCCAAAACATCTAAAAATAGAGAAAAGAGAACTCATGAAACATGTTAGAATCAGAAACAGCTGCATCAGATATATATCTCAAAACAAGGTATAGATCAAAAATATGGCACAATTCTACACAAAGATTATTAGAGTATAAGGATGAATCATATATACATGTATAAAGTGTCATCGTACAAAAGAATGATCTTAGTAGGATCCAAATATACAATGTGATCTCAGATATATATATGACAAAATATAAAACCAACTTTGGCTCCCCCCCTCTCCCTGATCTAGAGGAGGAGGTGGTACAAATGAGGTTGCTAGAGGAGGCATGGCCCCCTCTGGCTATTGTGCTAATCGTGAAAAGGACACAACTCTCTGTCCCTCTGGTACTACAGCATGATACAGAGCATAATAATATGTGGCTCTCTGGCCCTGGTGCACAACAGTAAAATGGTGATTTTCAAGATATATATTGGTCTTTTGAGCTAATTAGGGGTTTTGAAACTCCTCCCACTCAACTGCAACTACATTTTTATCAATTGAGAACCAAATTAAAGGTGCCTAAGGTATTTTATGTAGTATAGGAACATTTTTATGGCAACTCCTAAAAATGAAGAATTGCTCCACCTATTCTAAAAATCTGTGGACATGCACATTTCATCATAAATCTTGGTCCAACATCATTTTTATCAATCTCACCACTCACATTTTCACATAATTAACTTGGTTCTCGTGTGTTTACTCTTAAAACACACCCTTGTTTCTTCACTTCTTCTAATCCATTCTTTCTTGCCCTGCCCGTTCCTGCAAGTGATACATCATTTTAACAGAGGGGTTTTATTTCTTTCCTTCGATTTCATTCTCAAGGGGGCATGATCACACTATCATCAATCAAATTCTTTCTCAAAATAGCATTAAAAATGACTTTGTTATCAAACAAATAGGGGCATGACAGTTTCTTTGACTAAGTCAGAACTATTGGATAGAAATCTTTGGTTCTCATAAGCTGGATATCTTGTGTTTCCTCATTTTAAAAGATTCTTATTAAGCTCCTGGTAGCTTCATATTGACTTTCGAACGACAACCAAGTTTGAAATCAGTATTATCAATTTTTGGATGACAACCAAGTTCAGAATTGGTATTTGTAAGATATTTTCTTATTGACCTTTGGACGAAAACCAAGTTCAAAGTCAATTCTATCAGTTTAATTCAATCAATTGCAAAATTGATCTCATCCATAATTTTGTTCAATCATGAGCGAAATTATCAATCTTTCTGAAGTCAACATCAAAAACTTTCTTTGAATCAATATGCTACTCGCACATCAATTCAAAGAGGGGCAAATGTAACCACCTAGATTTGGTCTGCTCTGACCATAGACCCTATTTTCCCTAAGTGTGATCATACCCCCAATTATGTCCAAACAACTCTTTGATTGGCTGGCATAATTCATTCAAATCAGATTTAATCTCCTAAGTGATTTAATCACTCAATTTTATTAATCATCTTAGCCAATCAAAACCAATCAATTCAAATCAATACCTAGCTAAGGTAATTAATTTAAGAGGAATTAAATAAATCTCCATTATATCTAATCACTTGCAAAAGGCCTACCCCCTAGCCTAAATTAATCCAATTAATTGGCTATAGTCCTAATTAATTATCCAAAGCAATTAAAATCTTAAATAATTAAATTCCCTATTTTTGGATGAATATATTAATTATAATTAATTTCATTAATATTCCAACCTATTCCCCCCATGCTAAATCTAATCCTAATCTTAATCCTATCCTAACCCACTTCCTAATAATGTCACATTCCTAAATTTGTGATTAGGAACTCAACCCACTTGAAAAAGTCAACTTTCTCAAGCTTGACTCCCTCTAAGTCCACTTTCTCAAGCTTGGACTTACACCCCTCACCATGCTTCTTAAATGCTCTCATTAATGAATTATTAATTGAGATTCCTCAATCCCATGCCTCATGAATTCCTTTGGCATTTATGTCTCTTCCACCTCATTAATGGTTTTTACACCTCCATTAATGAACCCTGGCCCCCTCTCTCTCCTCATTTCTTCTATAAATAGAATGAGTTTTTGAGCTCAAATGACCCTTAATTTGTGAATGCATTCTTATAATGCCCTTAATTTTAGAATTGAAACTATTGTTATGCTATTAGGATTAATATAGATTCATATTGCATTTTTGGTTCCATGTTTATGCATTTTTATAATCTTGATTTTTAGAGCTAGAATACATGTTTATTAGATATCTTTCTTAGTTTTAATTAAATATTTCATGCTAGGTTGTATATGTCACTAAAAAAGCCATAATCTGAGGGCTATTATGTTATTTTTCACACTCCTAGTTAGAAAGCAATAGATCAATTTTAGTGGATTTACATGCTTTACTAACCCTCTTTTCACTAACATAATGATCTATTGAAGTGTTGTGTCGTAGGTAACAGATGCACTATTTCACACACATAGTATATTCAGGTATTTATCTTTCATTTTGATTTCAAACACATCAAGCAAAGTTTTATTGAACCCCAAACACACCTATCCTTTAAAACTTTGGCTGGGATTGGAAATACTTTCTCATTGACTTAGGAACACACTCAATGACTCCTCAGAATATGACAGTCCAACAATATGCAATAGATGTTAGAGGGCATATTAGCTGAGTATTAACATCAAGGAGGACTCGATATGATAAGTGTCTTGGGGAAATTACTATTTTCCTTTCACAAGCATTACCAACATTTTGGAGGTAGTCTGGGTGGTCACTAGCATGAGGTGTTTAAATCAGGCATCTATTCATAATCGTCTCCCATAGTATTGCACAAGGAAAGATTGAGGCATATAGCCCTATGAGTACCTATATACGTGTGTATTCTCACAAGAAATATTCAAGTGGCTTAACTCTATAGAAAATCCAAGCATGTCCAAAGAATGATCATCAATGTTCCAAGGATAAAACTGACCAAGTCTTCTGAGATTTTCATCTCAAGGAAGCGTCTTGATTATAGTGAGGTGGAAGAGTTGGCGTCTACTCATACTCACTTGAGTCATTCCTGGGAGATTTTTTCCTCAACTGAAAGGCCCTCTAATGATGAAATCAATAAAGACAATTGGCTTGAAATCAATCACATGCACCAAATTCACCCATTAGGTATTAGAAATCCCTTAATTATGAAAATCAAAACACCAGGTGCGATTAAAGTGTTAGAAAGTGGCTCATTCAGGAGTGTTCATGAATACATTAGGGTTTTCATTTATAGAAACACATCAATTATGAATTTTTTCTTGGAGTGAAACATAGTTTTGGAGTTAAGGCTTGTAAAAATAACTAAGTTGATGTTGGAATTAATGGGAAGTAGTACTGAAAGGGGAGGGGTGAATTAGTACCACTAAAACTTTTAACACCTTTCACAATTCATCATTAGTAATTGTTCATTACTACATTACCGACCATTACTCTTGTTCTTTCTTATGCATGTAGTATTATTTCATAATCTTTAATTGTTTGTAACATTCATAGAAACATTCATAAAAATGATAAACACATAACACAAGATATGATATCGTAGAAAACTCCTGTTAGAAAGTAAAAATTGCGGTGGGGATGGCACCCACAAAACTTCACTATCTACAAAATGGAAGGGAGTCGGTAAAGGCTTACAATTGATCACTTATGATGATCTACCCTATTAGGAGTATTAAGGTTGAGACCTATTAAGATCTACTCTGTTAAGAGCTTTAGCACCACTGATTTAAGTGTGCACTCAGTTATGAGATTTACAATAGGACGGTTAAGTCCACCTTTCTTGAAAGGATTTATTATGCGTACTGCACTTGTTAGAATGAGTACAAAATGAATCACCTAACTGTATGCAATCTATAATTTATGATTATAGATCCATTAAAGCTCTCATAATAATGATATCACCTAAAGTGACTGATCAATACCTTTCTCTGCTCATTGGTAGCCTCTATTATGTTCTTGAAACTGATTTGATTCTTTTATGTACTTCTACATGAATTATTTTGTCTGGTCTCTAGATTCTCTCCATGGCTACAATCTTCATTGAACAACAACTATTTACAATAGATTAAGCATCTATTTATACAATTCTTTAACCTATTCTAGAATCACGCATTACAATGTTAACTCTTAGATCCAAGGTTTACAACTAGACCTTGAAGTTTGTATGTTTTAAATCAGTAAAAATAATTAAAACAATATTAAATACATTGCTTCCTCTGCACATAATGGATTTAAAATAAAATCAAGAAGCTATAAATACAACTTCAGTGATTTATCTGACGTGGAAAGTTAGATCCACTTTTTGTGGGATGTAACTGACTGTCAGTTCTTGGTCGACGGGTTGAACTGAAAGTCTATCGACGTTCGTTTGTTTGAACTAATCATTGGGTTCCCTTCATCTATTGGGTTCCTCTTTGTTTTGTTTTGTCAGGTTGTACTATTGTTACTCATCGGGTTCCATTTACCTTTTTATCATCGGATAACACTGAATAGTGTTTGTCAGGTAACCTTAGCGTTGGGTAGTGATGTGCCCTATCTGTCGGTATAGAGTAAACCGATGGTGCAGATCATGTTTTTCCTTGTGTATACTAACGGAAAAATATAATTCCTTCAATCTCCCCCTTTGACATTAGTATCAAAAACCCATATGTGTATAATACTAAAGTGTTTAGTATGTACACCATGTTTATATCATTGTCATTATATGACTCCCCCTAACTGTATGCATCGGTATAGTATAAGTATGTGTACATGTATACTATACATTCTATGTTATTTGCTCTATATGTACATATTATTTCCTCCTTTTATTTCCCCCTTTTAACTAAGGTGAGTGAACATATCAATTTCCCCCTTTCTTTGATACTTATGAAAAAAATGTACAACTTATAATATGCCAAAATTGTGACAAAAATGTGTAACTTACAATGTGTCAAGTATATGGGAATGGGTTGTCTTGATATCTTCGAGCATTTTCTCCCATTTTTCTTTTAGTTTTTCTAGTGCCATGTGTTGTATCTCTAGCCTTGCATGCATATCATAAATGTTGTCTAGGACAGATATTTTTGGGGTGGCAATATATGTATTTGCCTCTGTCACATGTTGTTGCAGGAGTGAAAGTGTTGGTAAGAGCTGAGCTTGGAGCTCATTTACCTCATCTATGTACTTCATCTCTGCAATCTGTATGTCCTATCTTAGTTTTCGAGCCTATTTGATTTGCTCATTGTACAATTTTATTGCTTCTTCATTATTTGTGAGACTTTGTGCACTTGACTTAAGATTAGCATCAATTTGTGCTATCTTGTTGGTATATTCCTAAGTGAGTTGATCTAGTGTACACAATTTTTGTATTAAGGTAATAGCTTCTGAAATAATTGGGTCGATTGTGCTCACTAATTTAGAAAGCTTTACCTTTTTCAATGTCACTTCGTGGCTTATCTTTTCTGCTAGATTGAACTCATACTTTTGTCCAAGTCTTTCTTCCATAACCTTCTAAGCATCTTTGTTCTAAGATGATAATGCATCTGTGAGTACCACTAGTTGATCAAGCATTGGAGATTTTTGATCAATATCTACATTAGGTATAATCTATTGAAGTATACCTCTTGCCACTTCTAGTACCTTTGCCTCCTTTGTGGTTTTCCTTAGTTTTTCTTGCATTGATTTTCTCTCACAGTCTTGCATACTTGATCAATTTAGTTTGATCTAGTGTCCTTGGATCACAAACTGGAATCTCAATGATTTCATCCAGTGTGACTGGATTCCTATGCTTGTTGTTCTTCTTCTTTGAGACTTGTGGGGACGCAGATGTATGAACTACCATTGCTAGTTCATTTGTTCTCTTTGAAGTTCTTGGTGAAGGCTTGGTTGAAGATTCTTCTAGTGTCTTTTGCTCAGGTTTCACCTGTCAATTAGGTGAAGACGTCTCTCCATCATCCTTAGGTGTCTCTACAGATCTTTCTTCTATTTTCTTTTCCATCTCATCTTTCTTTGCTTCTTCACTCTAATCTTTCTGTGTTTCCTCATCTGCCTTTTGTGTTTCTTCTTTATTTTGATCAATAGATGTATCTTTTTGATCATCGGTTGCAGCTAGCTCTGCAGTTGTGTCCATTGTATTATCTGTGGTGTCTTTTGCTTTAGCCTCACCCTTGTCCTCAGGTGTGTTTGTGTCCTCTGTAGTAGATCCATCATTACCCTCTAATATATTGATTGCCTTCATTTATACAGACATATTTCTTTGAGTGATAGCTTGGGCTGTATCTAGAGTGGTGTCCTGCTCGTCAATTTGATCTTTTTGAGCAGTGACATCCTCATCTTTTTGTATCTTAGCTAGAGGGTCTTCTTCTGTTAAGTCCATGACTGATGTGTCCTGCCATGTTTCATTAGCAACATTCATATCTTTATCATTTGATGTCTTCAAATCTTGTTGTTGTCCCTGATCCTTAAGTGTAATGAATATTTCTTCATCTTTCTTATATGGATCTTTATCAAAGTCATAGTTGGTGATATCTTGGATGTCAAGATCATCCATGACTTTGTCTAATTTTATGAGCTCATTATCACTTTCAGTATTGTACAGAGCAATGTGCTAAGGACTTGCATTGTCTTTCTCCTCTTCTCTATGAGGTGTGTCGGTGAGAAGTAATTTTTCCTCATGACTTGTTAACTCTATTGGCATATCAAGGAGTTGTCTCCATTTAGTTTTGGTCATTGTATCTAGCTCAATGAATTTTTTTTCTAGCACTTTGTATGCCCTTATCTTGGCTATGAATTTTCTTGAGTGCTTCTTCATGATCTCTTTGATTTCTTCAATCTTAGATTCGGGAGGCATTAGTGTTACTAGTACCCTCTCCCTTGCTTCTCATTCAATCTGTAGAACATATGACCATAGTTGAGATATTTTCTTACCTAGCTCTTTAGGTATTTGATTGATTAATTCAGCTGGTACATATTTGAATTTTACCATTGACCTGATTATTACCTCTTGTATCTTATTCTGGTCATCAGGTTTGAGTGTATCCCATTGCCTGATTTTCTTATCAATCATTGTACCATGTGTAGCAATGGATTCAGCTACCTCATCAACAATTTGATTTCTACAATTCTTCTTTACTACATCAGGCTCATCCTCTTTAGAATCCTCTAAGTTAGCTTTAGTTCTGACCATTCTTTTTCTCCTCTTTGTAGGTGTTTCCTTTATAGTTTGTTGCTTTGTTCTCTTAGGTGGCTGCTTCCTCATATAGGTCCTTACTTGACCTTTCTTAAGAGGTGTGGTATCAGTTGTATTTTTTTGACTCCTTTTCCTCTAATTCTTTGCAGGAGGTGGAGGTGGAGGTGTATTAGATTCAGTTTCCTCAGAATCTGATTTATGTTCATCATGCCCTTCACCGATGGTGCCCTATTCATCAGTTTCCTCTGTTTGTTCATGTTCCTCCTCTGTAATCGATAGAATATTCTTGAGATTATTTACCATCTTATCCTTTTTATTTATATTTTTCTTGATTTCTAGGCCTCTCTTTATCTTTGATCTGGCCTCTTCATAGGTTCCAAACCTTGGTTTCTTTTTGTCAATAGGCTCATTGATCAATGCATCAATAGCATTGGTTGCTTGATCTATATTGATTTCATAATCTAGTGGTGCTAACCAAGATTTTCTTGGTACAACCAATTTGATATGAGTGAAATCAATATTGACCATAAGCATATTTCATCCTTATGTTTTTCAACAAGTTGTTCAGGAATCCTTGTTCTTGCCATCATCTTTTCCTTGAATTCAAGGAAGTATGCAGTCATGAAAGTTTCAAAATTGTCCCCTAGTGACTTGATTAGTTCACTGATCTGTAATGTCACTGATTTTGTAGTGTCCCACTTTAATTTTCCTACTTAAGGAAAGTACTCTTGAAAATAGAAAAAGATACACATGATAAGTGAGCCGAACTTGCATGTGTTGGTCTTTGTGGACCTAATTATGATCATGTTCTCATCAAGTTGTTTTAACAGGATCTCACATAGATCCATCTAAATTCCTTTGGTCGCTATCTTTTAAGATGTGCTTATTGATGTTGCAGATATGTTGTTCAATCTTCTTTCTTAAAAAATCTTATACCCAATTACACATGCACCAAATTTCAGTTCTTCGTCGGTGATGGTGTTTACTTTTAGACCTCTGTTGTCCCATTCAATTTTTGTGAGTTTTTCAACTTCTTTCCTGGAGGGATGCTTGTGTGCCCTAGGATTGTCAGTTATTGGATAACCAGTGACAGCATGAAGGACATCCTTTTTATTTTCTTGGATTGGTCTAGCCATAGCTTCTTATTATGCATTATGCTCAAGACTAACCTTATCTAGTCTGTTTTGAAGTCCCTCAGGAAATGTAGGGCATTGGTTATCCCTTTAACCTCTATATGTTTTTGTTCTTCCTTCAGGTTGCCTTCTGCATCAAAAATCTTCTTATAAGCTTCATCAATCTCCAGATCACCTAACTCAGTGATCTTGTAGTGAATATAAGACCTAACGTCTTCTATGAGCAGAACCCTAGGTGAAATTTTAGAAAATGCTTCAGTTTCATCAGGTTTCGATGTGATCTCTAGGAATATCTTATATTTGGGCTCTATACATGTACTATTCTTAATCAACTTAGCCACATTCCTTTTATCACTTTTGATCTTTGTTGTTCTTGACGTGGTAGTCATCGTTTTTCAATTTTTAGGGCTTTTTGGAAATTTAGGGTTTTCTTGAAAAATGATGATAGAATAATTTTGGTGCCCTCGGTACTTAATTTGATCTGTGACAATGGTTAAAGATCAATATTTTGTGTGTTTGGATCGATTTAAAGCATGCACTACTTTCTGTTCTTTAATCACTCTATTTTCACTCTTTCTTTCTCTTCAAATCGCGGGTGCAAAATGAAGTTTTCTCATCATCTATTTATAGACTTCTTGCCCTAAGTCTTTGTCATAAATACTCAATGACTCATTGGGACATGAAGATAGAGTTCATCAGGAAGAATTTTAAATTCATCATCGGTGTTGACATGATGCCCGAGACTGTTGTTAGAAATTTTTCTTTTACCGATGGATATCGATATTTTGTCGTGACAACTTTGTGATTTGCCTTCTTACTGACGGGTGTCAGGTTACATTCGTAACTTAACCATTTTATGTGTTGACCTATAATTTTTGGTAAGTGTAAGTAGCTCATCCATTAAGTTCATAGATGATTTTTGATATTTGTATACCGACAGGGTTGTTTCCTCAGAATTGTAACAATTAACATAATATGCATCTTTATTATGCAGGTTTTGACTATCTATCAATTTTTATAATGGAACTGATGCAAAATATGACTTGGTGAAGTGCAGTTCCATACTTACTTGTTCAGCTTAAGTCGGGGTGGTGATGTCACCAGATCCATTGGATGGGGTGTCACCATTTGCATTGCTTGCTCCAGCTTCATCATCGCTTAAATATTTTCTCCACATTTTATCTCTAGCTATCCATATATCTTCAATGGTGTTTCCATTGGTATATGTGCTCGTCTCTATCATTCGGTCTTTGCAATCTTTCTTGAGATGACCAACTTTGTGATAGTGTAAGCATGCCATTCTCAGGTTTGACCAGCCTCTAGACCTTTTGGTCCATGCTCTCATGTAGTTTGCAGCAATGTGACCATATCTACCACATGTTGTATAGTTTTTCCATGTATTGTAGTCCCATACATATTGATTACCGATTCTTTTTGGTTGATAGGGAGTTTCTTGACCTTTAGGCTTCCATTCTTGTCTTTTCTTTTTCCAGCATTCATTAGTTGTGTGCCCATTCATCTTGCATGTAGGACAATATTTGTCCATGTAGGTTTCCTTCTTTGGATGTTCTATCTTAGTCTTGCGTTCATAAGCCTTATGTCCTTTCTTGTTACATTTATAACAGAATCCTATGAATGTAGATGTAGATTTTGGAATACCTCTCATTTTACCTCAGCATACATTTGATGTGTGCCCTTGCTTTCCATAATTCTTGCATGTCATCTTTCTTGGTCTTGGATTTTCATAGACATTCTTTGGATTGGCTTGATTTGATGATTCTCCACTTTCGATAAAGCCTAAACCATTGTTGTTGTTGACTCTTCGTTGTCCTTCAAGAAAATCATCCATTGTTTTATTTCTTTCTTCATCCTTTCTGATAACTTCATTATGTTGTTGTTGAATTCTAACCTCATGATTTAGTTTTTCATTTTTTTCTCTTAATTCACTGATAGCCTGCACTCTTTCAATGAGTTCTATATTCATTATGTTTGCTTCTTGACTCATTAGAATGATCTGATTTGTGATCTCATAGTGATGCTCAGCATGTCTTTGAATTTCTAACTCCTCTTATAGCTTTTATGTAATCTTCCTTCTATCATCAATAGCAAGTGCTCTTTTTGTTTCATCTTGTCTAGTAGAACTCATCACCTCAATCATTCTTACCATCTGGCTCTCTTGACCAATTTGTAGCATCTTTATTTTCTCTGTCAGATGTTGATTGATCTCCTTCAGATTTGTGATTTTCTCTTCTAATGTATCTGATGTATTAATTGTATTTGATCCTGAAGATTCAAAAAAATCTAGAATCTCTTCTTCTTGATAATCTTTTTCATTGCTCCAGGTTGCCATGCTTTTCCTCTCATCCAGCAGCTCTCTCATCTTGATTCTAGCTTCTTATATTGTTCATAGAAGATCTGTATCTCAAGCTTTATTCTTATCAAGCTTGTACTTCTCCATTGTATGATCTTTTCTCTTAAGCCTTTAAGCTTTTCCAAGAAGAGACTTAGCTCTGATATCAATTATTGGAATTAATGGGAAGTAGTACTGAGAGGGGAGGGGTGAATCAGTACCACTAAAACTTTTAACACCTTTCACAATTCATCAATAGTAATTGTTCATTAATGCATTAAAGACCATTACTGTTGTTGTTTCTTATACATGTAGTATTATTCCATAGTCTTTAATTGTTTGTAACATTCATAGAAACATTCATGAAAATGATAAACACATAACACAATATATGATATCACAGAAAACTCATGTTAGGAAGTAAAAACTGCAGTGGGGATGGCACCCACAAAACTTCACTATCTGCAGAATGGAAGGGATCCTGTAAAGGCTTACAATTGATCACTTCTTATGATATACCCTATTAGGAGTATTAAGGTGGAGACCTATTAAGATCTACTCTGTTAAGAGCTTTAGCAACACTGATTTAAGTGTGCACTCAGTTATGAGATTTACAATAGGACGGTTAAGTCCACCTTTCTTGAAAGGATTTCTTATGCGTACTACACTTTTTAGAATGAGTACAAAATGACTGACCTGACTCTATGAAATCTACAATTTCTGATTGCAGATCCATTAAAGCTCTCGTCATAATGATATCACCTAAAGTTACTGATCGATACCTTTCTCTACTCGTCGGTAGCCTTTGTTCTATTCTTGAAACTAATTTGATTCTTTTCTATACTTTTGCATGAATTCTTTTGTCTGGTCTCTAGATGCTCTCCACGGCTACAATCTTCATTGAACAATAAATTTTTACAATAAATTGAGCATCTATTTATACAATTATTTGACCTATTCTAGAATCATGCATTACAATGTTAACTCTTAGATCCAAGGTTTACAACTTGACCTTGATATTTAGTTTGCATGTTTTAAATTAGTAAAACTAATTAAAACAATATTAAATACATTGCTTCCTCCGCACATAATGGATTTAAAAGAAAATCAAGAAGCTATAAATACAACTTCAGTGATTTATCTGACTTGGAAAGTTAGATCCACTTTTTGTGGGATGTAACTGACTATCAGTTTTTGGTCGTCAGGTTAAACTGAAAGTCTGTCGGTGTTCCTTTGTTTGAACTGATCGTCGGGTTCCCTTCGTCTATCGGGTTCCTCTTTGTGTTGTTCCTTCGGGTTGCACTGTTGTTACTCATCGGGTTACAGTGACCTTTTTGTCATCGGATAACACTGAATAGTGTTTGTCAGGTAACCTTAGCGTCAGGTAGTGTTGTGCCATGTGTGTCAGTGTAGAGTAAACCGATGGTGCAGATCATGTTTTTCCTTGTGTATACTAAAAAACAAAATAAAATGCCTTCAGTTGAGAAAGCAGTTTACAAGTTACAAAGAGTACAGGTTTGGGCAGAAAACATTGTATATAATGAATGAAGACATGTAAGCTTAGAGGAATATATTTTGGGGTATGCTAGACCTTCAGTTGAGGGTGCTTGAGTTTTGGAGTTCAGAAATGAAAGATACAAATGTTTGAAGTCATGTGAAGATAGTGATACAGAGAGACAGAACAGTTGAATGGTCATGATGATTGAGGGAGTGTAACACGGAATCCAAATGTGCTATGTTAGATTTGACTTGTGTATTACCTATATTTTGGTACCGTGTGATAGCTGATTTTGTGCTTACTTTTTGTACAAGTTTTGGTTCCATTTTGTGACGTATTTGGGAGACGACTGGGTATGTAATAAAGTATATATATGAAGAGATTTTGTGAAATGAAGTATGTATGTATGCGAACAGATGAATGGATGCATTATGATGTCAAAATCAGATAGATGGTGATGTAAGCTACAACTAGGACTACTTAAGCATAGTAGATGTTAGAGTAGTCATATTATAGCTAATAATTAAATCATTTAATTATTAGTCTATTATTCTCTATGCTTAAGTTATACTTAGGCAACTTATAATTCTTTAGGGTTTTCCCCTTTAGGGTTTCGTTATCCTTTTATAAGGACTCACCACTTTACTTTTCATTAAGGAGATTGTATTGTATTCATTATTGTTGATAATATAGAAGTTTTATTCTGTCAACATGTATATCTCATCTCTGGATTTTTGGCCGCCATAGCTATTATTCTCTTCTGTCTTTGCTTCTTCTTGTGACAGTCATGCATGTAGGTGTTCTTGGGAGAATAGGACACTTCCTATTTCTAACATGATATCAGAGCCATCCTGCAGATGGCTATTCATTCTTTGATTGAAGCAAGCGAGGGTTTGTAGAATCACCAGTCTTTTCTAGCATTTTTCTTTGGTTCTGGGGGGTCTTTATTTTTTTGGGCACTTTGGACCAAAACTGACCTCACGATTGCATCCAAAAGGCCCAAAAACTCCATAATCTATATAATACACGTCCAATTTAGACACTGGAGCCTTGGGGAGAAATTTCTTGGCCTTCCAGGGCTGTACAGGCACATTTTTCGATGTAAAAATAAAAAAAAATTTAAAAAAACTTTTTTTTTGGCGCAGGCAAGCGCGCCGCCACTGCGCCACCACCGCACTGCCTGCACGCACCCCTCCTAGCTCCACCACCACCGGCTACATCCGCCGCCCTCCGCGGCCCCCACCGCCTGTGGCTGCCGCTCCGCGGCCCCTCCCTGCCAGCGTTTCTCTTCTCTGCGTTGCCCCGCTCGGCCTGCTTCTGCCATTGGCTCGCCGCTCCACCCAGCCCCCGCCACTAGCGGCCTTTTTGCTAGCCCCCGTGGGCCTTGTAGCCCCGCGGTCAGTCCTATGGGTGACCAGAGGCCCTAGTTACGCCCCTTGCGCGCGCCATGCACCCAGGGGCGCTATTTTTTTTAGCCCCAGGGGCTTAATTTTGGTTTTTGGTGGCTTTCTGACCCTCCTGGACAGTTTTCACTCTATCTTAAGTATCCGGGGGTCTTTTTCTGACTTCCATATACTGTCAGAAAGATCTTTCCGAGCATTTTTTGATGATGGTAGTTAGGGTTTTGGGTTCTGCTATTTTGACAGCATTTTTTGCTGTCAAAGTCTGATGTTTGTTTTTGCCTTCCGGGAGCCATATCTAGCTCATCCGAACTCCATTTTTGGCAAACCAGATATCGTCAAAAAGCTGGTTCAGTGAACTATTCAGTTGCAGGGGTCCTTTTTCCAGATTCTACTCTAGGGTCTCTCTCTTCTGAGTTTGGCAGTTTTTGCACTCTGGTGGATAGCTTGGGTTTACAGGTCCTGGGATCTCTTCTATTGTACTTCTGGCTCACTCTTCTTTCTGACTTCTGAGCTTGTATACTTTTCCACTGTTGCATCTTTGTTCTGTAAACGCACTGAGGTAAAGTGCCTACTTCTGCATTTCTGGAATCTTGTACACCTTGTATGGTTTTTATACTCACACTCTGTTATAAAGTGCCATGGGGGGTTATGATGATTATGCCATTTTAGGCTCATCCACCTTTGTAAAGTGAGCGTACCTTCCATGACATTAGCCCATGCTGTGTGTCGGTGACACCGCCCTTTATCCTGTGTTTATACTTCTGTTGCACTGTTGGTGTTCCTGGTTCTTTCTTCTGCAGATGTTTCTAGCATTGCATTTCAGTGTTCCTGTCACCTCTCCCTGTTCAGCATTATGGGGGGGTTCACCTGTTGGTTCTATTGCTTCCTGGTTCGATTGATCAGCTCTTCTGACATTGTCTTCTCTACCTAGTCATGCACTTCAGTGAGGGTTCCAGAAGTTTCTTCTGACAGAGTTTTCAGTTCCATGCTTCGGAGATGCTTCTTGCTTATTCTTGTTCCTCTCTCTGGGACTTTCCCTAGATTGAAGGCTTAGTTTCCTTCATCTAGTTTATTTTCTTTTACTTGGGTACCTGATCAGGCCTTGTTACCGGGACCCATCTTTCCTGCTTTTTGTAGTAGTCTTTAGCTGTTTTGCTTCTCCCTAAGTTACACTTAAGGGGGGGTGTTAGAGTAGTCATATTATAGCTAATAATTAAATCATTTAATTATTAGTCTATTATTCTCTATGCTTAAGTTATACTTAGGCAGCTTATAATTCTTTAGGGTTTTCCCCTTTAGGGTTTTGGTATCCTTTTATAAGGACTCGTCGCTTTACTTTTCATTAAGGAGATTGTATTGTATTCATTATTGTTGATAATATAGAAGTTTTATTCTGTCAACATGGATATCTTGTCTCTGGCTTTTTGGCCACCATAGCTATTCTTCTCTTCTATCTTTGCTTCTTCTTGTGACAGTCGTGCATGCAGGTGTTCTTGGGAGAATAGGACACTTCCTATTTCTAACAGTAGATGCTTTTTTATTTTCATTTTGATAAATCATTGTAATAGAGACATATTTATGATTGTATGAGCAGTGAGCTCAGTGTATACCTTTAAAAAGGTTTTGTATTCCTTTAATAGGGAAATGTACTAATGTAATATTCAGCTGCTAAGAGGGCTATGTCTCCTATTAGGAACATGATAATTTTAGTGCATATTTCTGGGTACCATCTCCACTAGGTTTTTTCTCTGGCTAGGGTTTCCTCAAGAAAAAATTCATGGTGTTATGAGTTGTGTGCTTTGTGTATATGTTCTTTTCATTTCAGAATTTATCTAGTTAAGTTGGAATTTAATAAGTTTAAGTTTAAAGTATTGTAATATTGATTCACCCCCCTCTCAATATTACTTAATCCTAAAAATTGGTATCAGATCTATTGGCCCTTGGAGAGAAACTCTAACAACTTAAGGGAGATCAAGATGGATTCTAAAAGTTTGGAAGAAAACTTTGAAGAAACACTTGAAGACCTTGATAAGGCTAAAGCAGAAAATGGTGACTTGAAATTCAAATTGAGAAGAGCAAAAGGTTTCATCAAGAAACTAAAGGAAACTTGAACTATCCAGGAGTCAGAGACAAGATCTTATGGATAAGATAAAAGAGGATTTAGATAGTGATAGATCAGATCAGATAAAACATCCTGAACAAGAGAAAGATACTTTGAAGCTTGATCATGAAACTACTTCTTTTCAAATGGCTAAAGAGATTCAATAGGTAAAGGATGAAAGAAAAAAAATTTGAAGAAACATTAAAAGATACTAAAATTTAGATGGGACAAATGCAGATTGAACTTGATGACTACAGGAATACATATCTAGAATTAGATAAATATAATCAAATCATAAAGGGAGAACTTTTTAAGGATAAGAAACATATTGATAAACTTCATATAAGTAGTGATAAGATTGATGAGCACAGAGATAGACAAAAACCCAAAGGAGAAATGAATGGAGTTGGCTTCCATGAAGCTAAAGGTTCAAAGACTCAGGAAGAAAAATCTGAAGTGAAGACTAATGAAGAAATACCTAATCATGAAGAACCTAGAGAGGAGATCAAGCCTTTCAAAGGTAGATGTTTTGGATGCAACAAGATTAGAAACATGAAGAGAGACTGCAGAGGTAAAATTCCTAACAAACCCTTTTCTGGCTATTGTTTCAATTATCATGCATATGGATACAGGAAATTAGTATTGTTTCTATTAAGATTATAATAGAGAAGGAACAATAGCTAAGATCACATATTACAAATGAAATAACTTTGGGCACATCACAAAGCATTGTAAGATGCATGTTAATAAAAATAGACCACCTCCTACATTCTACAAATGTAATAATCTAGTACACATAGAGAAGTTTTGTAGATACAATAGAATTGAGAACAGAAATCGACCTCCACCTAGTTTTGAAACAAAGAATATTGGCGATATTGGTAAGAGTATTGCAAACTACATGAAAAAATTTAACAATCATTTTAGGAAGGCATGAGATATGAACAATGATAAGGTATGGAAGGTAAAGGAACCAAATGAACAAAATATTCAGGGAGAGTCAGTAGATGCTACTGAGTCTGCATCTGATGCTAACATTTCTACATCAACCTATATGGAAAAGCATGCCCTTAGGGGGGAGCATTGGAAAGAAACATCATAAATATATCCAACCCATGATTATGAAGATTAAGCTCTTGCGATCTTAGGGAGAGTATGTATAAATGTTATGGAACATATATATATGATCTCATAGCTTTACAGTCTATATCCTATGATCGCCAGATTGTTAGTTGAATGGATCATTTGTAGAAATAATTTTTTGGGGAAGTGTGTCATTTCTTTACACAGCTAAGTATAAGGAAAATCAAAGGAACTTATCTAATCATCATTCGAAGAGAAGAGATGAAGAAGAATAAAAAAGGACAGCCAGGAGGAAGAAAATTGAAATGTTGTAGATACTCTAGCAGGTAAAGCTAGCATTACTAAAGAATAGATGAAGTAGATAAGAAGGAATATGACTAAGAGAGCATCTAGAGTGGTGATCTTTTCCCCTGTAGCTCTTCCATCACTAGACACTGAGAAGACTTCTAGTCCTACCTTTACTATGGCAGAAGTACCTATGGATACATCATAGATTGTGAAGGTTGCAAAAAATCCTATGAAGAGAACAATATCCCCTAAACAAAGATCCCCACCCAAGAAACAGAAGATAGATGAACAAAATAAATTAGATGTAGAGAAGGAAGAAGAGAAGAAGAAGAGAATAAATCACAAGACAAACATGTAAACGGACAACTTTGGAAACCCGACTTGAACATGATGGAGAAAAGAGTTGTAGACCAAGGAAAGTTAAATAAAGTAACAATTTTTTATGATAGATATGATTCTAATGATCAAATTATTTTACAAGATATTATGATTAAGAACATGTTAGTTTTCAAGAAGAATTTTTTAGAGATGGCTGGAAGCATTCCTTGGGATTTGTATGATAAACTTGAAGTGAGGAAATAGTTAGCACTTTGAGAAGATGATCAAATCAGGGTAAAATCTATTGAACACATATTACCAGTAATATCAATTGATGAGCATAAAATAATTATGAATGCACTAAAACCCATGTTCAGATCTAAGTCTAGGTTGATCAAGATAATGGAAAGAAAGTATGATGAGGTAATTGAGGATACTCACAAGGCAATAGAAAAAATTCTCTTGGAAGCTAAAAATCAGAAGCTTACATCTACTAGACCTAAGGCTACTAAGCCTAAAGCTATCCTAAGGAGAGGGTCCTCCAAGCCTTCAATAATAAACATTGATTCACCTAAGGATGGAGAGGATAATAGTCAAATTGTTAGTACAATAAAGAAACCAGATTTGTTTGTTGTTGGTGTGCCTATGGTTTTGGATACCTCGCTAGATAAAAATGATCCTTTTGAAGGAAACACTAACACTATGCCTAAGTTTGATAAAGAGAAGGTAAAATCTACTAAGGGAGAGCCCTCTAAGAGTCAAGAGAAAGAAAGCATTTCTGAGGTTACAAAGAGTAAGGCTTAAGTGAAACAAGAAATAATGACACATGTTTCTTCAACCTTATTGTTGGAAAGTGGAGAGAGAAATTTGTGTACAAATGTGGAGAGTATGGATGAGGATGATTTGATGAAGCTATCTTACATCATATTTGAAAAAGCTAAGGATAGATCAGAATAGAAAATAGATAAGAAGTCAAGGGTATTAGACAAGATAGTTGATACCGTGAACAAACTCATACCTATACCTCTTACTTTTAAGGGAAAGGACACTGTAGAGAACTTGAACAAGGCATTGGATGACTTTGACAGTTAGTATGAGTCCTTAGAGAAGATAGTAGAAGAAAAAGTAGAATAGAAATACTTAGCAAAGAAGTTACTGGAAGTATGCAAGTCTATTTCATGGGACTTGGGCATACTGGGAAAAACAATATCTGACGCAAAGAGTTTGTGACACATGGAAATAATTTATATAGTTACTCTATAAACCCTATCAGACATCTTAAGAACATTGAGGACATAATAGCAAATGAAAAATAGACTCTAGATAAGTTGATGTGCAGTTGTGAGACCTCCTCACACACTATATTAGAGTTAGACAAAGAAGTGTCCAGACTATTGGACAAGTTGAGTGTGTTGGAGATAGAGAAAGGAAGAGTTATGGGAAGATTTGGTATGCTGAAGAGTTTGACTACTCCTAAGTTATCAATTCTTGAGATACACGTTTTGCACATGGAGAAGACAACAAGGACTCTTATTGGGTACAGGCCTACTAAGTTAAAGGTAGCAAAAACATCTTCTTTTGCACTAAATGGACTGATTCATGTGAGTCAGATATTGGTAAAGACTTGGACTGAGGAAGTAAAGATCTTGGAAAGTTGTTTCCAAGATGTGCTTAAGATGATCTAAATTTTTGGTAAGCAATTGTATCAATTTTGTTATGTATTCTACATTTTTGTATACCTTTTTCATTGACATCAAAGGGGAGAAGAAAAGATATTTAAAATGAACAGAGGAAAGATAGAGGAGATAATTTGGGATAGTAAATATTTAAAGGAGATAAATAAGTGTAATATATATTCTTTTTGATATTCACTCTTAGTCATTTTTCATTACGTGTTGCCATCAATGCCAAAGGGAGAGATTGTTGGCAAGTGGCTCATTCAAGAGTGTTCAAGAACACATTAGGGTTTTTATTTATGGAAACACATTAGTTATGAATGATCACTTGGAGTGAAACATAGTTTTAGAGTTAACACTTGTAAAAATGACTAAGTCCATAAAGTAGTTTGCAGGGTACAAGAGTACAGTTTTGGAAAGAGAACACTATATTTGATGAATGAAGACATGCAAGATTATAGGAATCTATTTTTGGGTATGATAGACCTTCAGTTAAGGTCACTTGATTTTTAGAGTTCAAAAATGAAATATACATGTGTTTGAATTCATGTGAAGACAATGATACAGCGAGACAGAACAATTGAATGGTCACAATGTTTGAGGGAGTATAACATGGAATCCAAATGTGCTATATTATATTTGGATGAAGTATTACCTATATTTTGGTAGTGTATGATCGCCTACTTTGTACTTACTTTTTATATAAGTGTTGGTTCCATTTTGTGATGTATTTGGGAGCTAAGTGGGTATGTAATAAAGTATATGTATTAAGAGCTTTTGAGAAGAAAAGTATGTATGTACGTGAATAGATGAATGGATACATTATGATGCCATAATCAGACAGATGGTGATGCGAGATACAACTAGAACTACTTAAGCATAGCATATTCTTTTTTATGTTCATTTTCATAAATCATTGTAACAGACACATATTTTTGATTGTATGAGCAGTGATCTCAGTGTATACCTTTAACAGGGAAATTTACTAATGTAATATTCAGCTCCTAACAGGGCTAGGTCTCCTAACATGGACATAATACTTTTAGTGTATATTTGTGCGTACCATATCCACTAGGATTTTCCCTTCTACAGGTTTCCTCGAGAACAAATTCATAGTGTTATAAGTTGTGTGCTTTGTGTATATGTTCTTTTCATTTCAGCATTTATCTAGTTAAGTTGAAATTTAATAATTTTAAGTTTAAAGTGTTGTAATACGGACTCACCCCCCTCTCAGTATTACTTAATCCTAACATAAATAATGTCCCTAAATGTGAGCTTTCCCAGATGTGATTAAGGATTAACCAAATGCGATTAATAAAACTAAATGCGATCCAAAATTTACCAAAGGTGATCTTTCACATATGTGATTCATAATTTATGGGGTGTGAACTGGGATATATTGGGTTCAGTCTTGTTCACCAAATGAAAATTTGCGACACATAGCATAGATTTAAATGACAAAAATCTGCTCAAAATGATGTAAAATCTGGGGCTAGGCCCCATAAGTGTACATGTTTATGTGGACTTAACTATGTGTTTATTTTGTGGATCTGCTAGCTGCAACACAATATTTCAATATGTCATTACATTAGTGAAAAATCATGAAATATAAGAGTTAGAACACATATCAATCACCAAAATCAACATATTGCTCCATATCTAAGAAGAGTATGAAATATGTTATAATTGCCCTCAGATTATGCATAAATCAGTGACAAAATCATGCTTAGAATGGAAGATTTAACTAAAAATGCAAGCTAAATGCTCAGTTTTAGAGCTCCAATTGAATGATTATAACAATTCTAAATGTTTGAGCTAAAATGCATTAAGAAATTAGGATAGCATAAGTTTTCAAATGAAATTCTAAAATTAGGGGCAGCATAAGGATGCTTTCAAATTGTTAAGATTAAGGGCCCATTTAGCTCAAAATTCATTCCATTTATAGAATAATTTGAGGAATGAGAGGTTAGGATTGATTTGTGAAGAGAGGTGGAGATTTAATCCTTGGTGATCCATGTGAGGTGATCCAAGTGATTTAAATCTCATTGGCTAGGGAATTGAATTTCCCTTTTGCAAGTGAGGAGTTTTAATTAGGATTTTATTTAATTCCTTTTAATTAATTACCTTAGCCATGTATGCATTTGTTTTTTATTTAATTGATTTAATTTTATTTAATTGGCTAAAGCAATTAATGTAAATTAGTGATGAGATCACTTAGGAGATTAAATTTGATTTAAATGAATTATGCCAATTAATTGAAGAATTATCTTGACATAATTAGGGGTATGATCACACGTAGGAAAAATAGGGTCTATGGTCAGAGCAGACCAAATTAGGGTGGTTACATTTTCCTCTATTTGAATTGATGTGCGAGTAGCGCATTGATTCAAATAATGATTGATGTTGACTTCAAAAATTTTGATAATTCCGCACTTGATTGAACGAAATGTCTGATGAGATCAGTCTCGCACTTGATTGAACTAAGATTGATAGTATTGGCTTTGAACTTGATCAAACAAAGGTTAATAAAGAAATGATCTTGAAGATATCAATTTTGAACTTGATCGAACAAGAATTGATAATACTGACATCGAACTTCATCGAACGAAGGTGGGTACGAAGCTTCTAGGAGCTCTAAGGTATCAATTCTAAACTTGATCAAATGAGAATTGATAATACTGACTCCAAACTTGATCAAACGAAAGTCATTATGAAGCTTCTACGAGCTTAATAAAGATCTTAGAATATGTAGACATAGATATCCTCTTCTCAGTTGCAGTTGTGTCCATTGTATTATCTGTGGTATCTTTTGCTAGCCTCACCCTTGTCCTCAGGTGTGTTTGTGTCCTCTACATTAGATCCATCATTACCCTCTAATATATTTATTTCCTTCATTAATATAGGCATATTTCTTTGAGTGGTAGCTTGGGTTGTATCTAGAGTGGTTTCCTGATCGTCGGTTTGATCTTTTTGAGTAGTGACATCCTCATCTTTTTGTATCTTCTCTACAGGGTCTGCTTCTGTTAAGTCCATGACTGATTTGTCCTACCATGTTTCATCGGCAACATTCATATATTTATCATTTTATGTCTTCAAATCTTCTTGTTGTCCCTGATCCTTAAGTGTAATGAATATTACTTCATCTTTCTTCTGTGGATCTTTATCAGAGTCATAGTTGGTGATATCTTGGATGTTAAGATCATCCATGACTTTGTCTAAGTTTATGGGATCATTATCACTTTCAATATTATCCAGAGAAATGTGCTAAGGACTTGCATTGTCTTTGTCCTCCTCTTTATGAGGTGTATCGGTGAGAAGTAATTGTTCCTCACGACTTGTTGACTCTATTTGCCTATCAAGGAGTTGTCTCCATTTAGTTTCGGTCATTGTATCTAGCTCTATGAATTTGTTTTCTAGCACTTTTTATGTCCTTATCTTGGCTACGAATTTGCTTGAGTGCTTCTTCATGATCTCTTTGATTTCTTCAATCTTAGATTTGGGAGGCATTAATGTTACTAGTACCTTCTCCCTTGATTATCTTTTTGTCTGTAGAGCATATGACCATTGTTGAGATATTTTCTTACCCAGCTCTTTAGGTATTTGATTGATGAATTCAGCTGGTACATATTTGAATTTTAATATTGACCTGATTATTGCCTCTTGTATCTTATTCTTGTCATCAGGTTTGAGTGTATCTCATTGCCTAATTTTCTTATCAGTCATTGTACCATGTGTAGCAATGGATTCAGTTGCCTCATCAATAGTTTGATTTTTTCAATTCTTCTTTAATACATCGGGCTCATCCTCTTTAGAATCCTCTAAGTTAGCTTTAGTTTTGACCATTCTTTTTCTCCCCTTTTTAGGTGTTTCATTTACAGTTTGTTGCTTTGTTCTCTTAGTTGGCTGCTTCCTCATATAGGTCCTTACTTGACCTTTCTTAAGAGGTGTGGTATCATTTGTAGTTGTTTGACTCCTTGTCCTCTACTTCTTTGCAGGAGGTGGAGGTGGAGGTGTATCAGATTCAGTTTCCTCAGAATCTGATTTATGTTCATCATGCCCTTCACCGATGGTGCCCTGTTCATCAGTTTCCTCTGGTTATTCTTGGTCCTCCTCTGTAACCGATAGAATCTTCTCGAGGTTCTTTACCATCTTATCCTTTTTATTTATAGTTTTCTTGATTTATAGGCCTCTTTTTATCTTTGATCTAGCCTCTTCATAGGTTCCAAACCTTGGTTTCTTATTGTCAACAAGCTCATTGATCAATGCATCAATAGCATTGGTTGCTTGATCTATATTGATTTCATAATCTAGTGTTGCTAACCAAGTTTTTCTTGGTACAACTGATTTTATATGAGTGAATTTAGTATCCACCATAAAGCATATTTCATCCTTATGTTTTTCAACAAGTTGTTCAGGAATCCTTGTTCTTGCCATCATCTTTTCCTTGAATTCAAGGAAGTATGCAGTCATGAAAAATTCAAAATTTTCCCCTAGTGACTTGATTAGTTCACTTATCTATAATGTCACTGGTTTTGTAGTGTCCCACTTTACTTTTCCTACTTAAGGAAAGTACTCTTGAAAATAGAAAAGATACACATGATAAGTGAGCCGAACTTACATGTGTTGGTCTTTGTGGACCTAATTGTGATCATGTTCTCATCAAGTTGTTTTAACTTGATCTCACACATATCCATCTGAATTCCTTTGTTCACTATCTTGTAAGTTGTGCTTACTAATGTTGCAGATATGTTGTTCAATCTGCTTGCTTGAAAAATCTTATACCCAATTACACATGCACCAAATTTCAGTTCTTCGTCGGTGATGGTGTTTACTTTTAGACCTCTGTTGTCCCATTCAGCTTTTGTGAGTTTTTCAACTTATTTCCTGGAGGGATGCTTGTGTTCCCTAGGATTTTTTTTTATCAAATAACCAGTGACAGCATGAAGGACATCCTTTGTTATTTTCTTGGGTTGGTCTAGCCATAACTTCTTATCATGCATTCTGCTCAAGACTAACCTTATCTAGTTTGTTTTCAAGTCCCTCAGGAAATGTAGGGCATTGGTTATCCCTTTAACCTCTAGATATTTTTGTTCTTCCTTTAGTTTTCCTTCTGTATCACAAAGCTTCTTATAAGCTTCATCCATCTCCAAATCACCTAACTCATCGATCTTGCAGTGAATATAAGACCTAACGTCTTCTATGAGCAAAACCCTAGGTGGAATTTTAGAAAATGTGCTCATCAAGTTTTGATGTAATCTCTGGGCATATATTATATTTGGGCTCTACACATGTACTATTCTTAATCAAATTAACCACATTCCTTTTATCACTTTTGATCTTAGTTGTTCTTGATGTGGTTGCCATCATTTTTCAAGTTTTAGGGCTTTTTGGAAATTTAGGGTTTTCTTGAAAAATGATGACAGAATACTTTTGGTTCCCTCGGTACTTACTTTTATTTGTGACAATAATGAATGATCTATATGTTGTGTGTTTGGATCGATTTCAAGGACGCTCTACTTTCTATTCTTTAATCGCCTTATTTTCGCTCTTGCTTTCTCTTCAAATCGCGGGTGCAAAATGAAGTTGTCCCGTCATCTATTTATAGAATTTTTGCCCTAACTCTTTGTCATAAATGCTCAATGACTCATCGGGACATGAAGATCAAGTTCATCATGAAGAATTTTAAATTCATCATCAATGTTGACATGGTGCTCAGGACTGTTGTTAGCAATTTTTCTTTTACCGACGGATATCGGTATTCTATCGTGACAACTTTGTGAATTTGCCTTCCTATCGATGGGTGTCAAGTTACATTGGTAACTTAACCATTTTATGTGTTGAATGACAATTTTTGGTAAGTGTAAGTAGCTCATCCATTAAGTTCACCGATGATTTTTAGTATTTTTATATCGACGGGGTTGTTTCCTCAGAATTGTAACAATTAACATAATATGCATCTTTATTATGCAGGTTTTGACTATCTATCAATTTGTATAATGGAACTGATGCAAAATATGACTCGGTGAAGTGCAGTTCCATACTTACTTGTTTAGCTTAAGTGGGGGTGGTGATGTCACTTGATCCATTGGATGGGGTGTCACTATTTGCATTGCTTGGTCCAGCTTCATCATTGCTTGAATCTTTTCTCCACATTTTGTCTCTAGCCCTCTGGATATCTTCAATGGTGCTTCCATTGGGATATGTGGTATTCTCTGTCATTTGATCTTTGCAATCTTTCTTGAGATGACCAACTTTGTGACGGTGTAATCATGCCATTTTGGGGTTTGACCAGCCTCTAGAACTTTTAGTCCATGCTCTCATGTAGTTTGCAACAATGTTACCATATCTACCACATGTTGTATAGTTTTTCCATGTATTGTAGTCCCATACATATTGATTACCAATTCTTTTTGGTTGATAGGGAGTTTCTTGACCTTTAGGCTTTCGTGCTTGTCTTTTCTTTTTCTAGCATTCATTAGATGTGTGCCCATTCATCTTGCATGTAGGACAATATTTGTCCATGTAGGTTTCCTTCTTTTGTTGTTCTATCTTAGTCTTGAAAATAAGCCTTATGTCCTTTCTTGTTACATTTATAACAGAATCCTATGAATGTAGATGTAGATTTTGGAATACCTCTTTTTTTACCTCGGCATACTTTTGATGTGTGCCCTTGCTTTCCATAGTTCTTGCATGTCATCTTTCTTGGTCTTGGATTTTCATAAACATTCTTTGGATTGGATTGATTTGATGATTCTCCACTTTCGGTAAAGCCTAAACCATTGTTGTTGTTGACTCTTTGTTGTCCTTCAAGAAAATCATCCATTCTTTTATTTCTTTCTTTAGCCTTTCTGATAACTTCATTATGTTGTTGTTGAATTCTAACCTCATCCTTTAGTTTTTCATTTTCTTCTCTTAATTCAATGATAGCCTTCACTCTTTCAATGAGTTCTATATTCATTATGTTTACTTCTTGACTCATTAGAATGATCTGATTTGTGATCTCATGGTGATACTCAACATGTCTTTGAATTTCTAACTACTTCTCTTGTAGCTTTTCTGTAATCTTCCTTCTGTCATCAATAGCAAGTTTTCTTTCTGTTTCATCTTGTCTAGTAGAACTCATCACATCAATCATTCTTACCATCTGGCTCTCTTGACCAATTTGCAGCATCTTTATTTTCTCTGTCATATGTTGATTGATCTCCTTCAGATTTGTGATGTTCTCTTCTGATGTATCTGATGTATTACTTGCATTTGATCCTGAAGACCAAAGAAATCTAGAATCTCTTCTTCTTGATAATATTTTTCATTGCTCTGGGTTGCCATAATTTTCCTCTCATCCTGCAGTTGTCTCATATTGATTATATCTTCTTTATATTGTTCATAGAACATCTGTATCTCAAGATTTTTATTCTCAATATTCTTATCAAGCTTGTACTTCTCCATTGTATGACCTTTTCTCTTAATCCTTTAAGCTTTTCCAAGAAGAAACTTAGATCTTATACCAATTATTTGAATTAATGGGAAGTAGTACTAAGAGGGGAGGGGTGAATCAGTACCACTAAAACTTTTAACACCTTTCACAATTCATCAATAGTAATTGTTCATTATTGCATTACCAACCATTATTGTTGTTCTTTCTTATTCATGTAGTATTATTCCATAATATTTAATTGTTTGTAACATTCATAGAAACATTCATGAAAATGTTAAACACATAACACAAGATATGATATTGTAGAAAACTCCTGTTAGGAAGTAAAAACTGTGGTGGGGATGGCACCCACAAAACTTCACTATATGCAAAATGGAAGGGAGCCGATAAAGGCTTACAATTGATCACTTCTTATGATCTACCCTGTTAGCACTATTAAGGTGGATACTTGTTAATATCTACTCTATTAAGAGCTTTAGCAACACTGATTTAAGTGTGCACTCAGTTATGAGATTTACAATAGGACGGTTAAGTCCACCTTTCTTGAAAGGATTTCTTATGAGTACTACACTTGTTATAATGAGTATAAAATGATTGACCTGACTGTATGCAATCGACAATTTCTGATTACAAATCCATTGAAGCTCTCATAATAATGATATCACCTAAAGTGACTGATCAATACCTTTCTCTACTCATCGGTAGCCTTTGTTCTGTTCTTTAAACTGATTTGTTATTTTATGTACTTCTGCATGATCTCTTTTTCCTTGTCTCTAGATGCTCTTTGTGGCTACAGTCTTCATTGAACAACAAGGGTTTAGAATAGATTGAGCATCTATTTATACAATTATTTGACCTATTCTACAATCACGCATTACAATGTTAACTCTTAGATCCAAGGTTTACAACTTGACCCTGATCTTTAGTTTGCATGTTTTAAATTAGTAAAACTAATTAAAACAATATTAAATACATTGCTTCCTCCACACATAATGGATTTAAAATCAAATTAAGAAGCTATAAATACAACTTTAGTGATTTATCTGACGTGGAAAGTTAGATCCACTTTTTGCAGGATGTAACTGACTGGCGGTTCTTGGTCGTTGGGTTGAACTGAAATTCTATCGATGTTCCTTTGTTTGAACTGATTGTCGGGTTCCCTTCATCTTTCGGGTTCCCCTTTGTGTTGGTCTATTGGGTTGCACTGTTGTTACTCATCAGGTTCCATTTACCTTTTTTTCATCAGATAACACTGAATATTGTTTGTCGAGTAAACTTAGCATCGGGTAGTGTTATGCCCCATCTGTTGGTGTAGAGTAAACCAATGGTGCAGATCATGTTTTTCCTTGTGTATACTAATGGAAAAATATAATGCCTTCAGTTGAGAAAGTAGTTTACAGGGTATAAAGAGTACAGGTTTGGAAGAGAACATTGTATATAATGAATGAAGACATGCGAGCTTAGAGGAATCTATTTTGGGGTATGCTAGACCTTCAGTTAAGGTCGCTTGTGTTTTGAATTTTAGAAATGAAAGATACAAATGTTTGAAGTCATGTGAAGACAATGATACAGAGAGACATCATAGTTGAATGGTCACGATGATTGAGGGAGTGTAACATGGAATCCAAACGTGCTATGTTGGATTTGGATTGTGTATTACCTATATTTTGGTAGCGTATGATCGCTGATTTTGTACTTACTTTTTGTATAAGTGTTGGTTCTATTTTGTGATGTATTTGGGAGCTGACTGGGAATCTAATAAAGTATATATATGAAGGGATTTTGAGAAATGAAGTATGTATGTATGCAAATGGATGAATAGATGCATTGTGATGTCAAAATCAGATAGATGGTGATGTAAGCTACAACTAGAACTACTTAAGCATAGTAGATGCTTGTTTATGTTCATTTTGATAAATCATTGTAACAGAGACATATTTCTGATTGTATGAGTAGTGAGCTCAGTGTATACCTTTAACAAGGTTTGGTATTCCTTTAACAGGTAAATATACTAATGTAATATTCAACTGCTAACAGGGCTAGGTCTCCTAATAGGAACATGATAATTTTAGTGCATATTTGTGGGTACCATCTCCACCAGGGTTTTCCCCTGGCTAGGGTTTCCTCAAGAAAAAATTCATGGTGTTATGATGTCTTACTTTGTGTATATGTTATTTTCATTTCAGAATTTATCTAGTTAAGTTGGAATTTAATAAGTTTAATTTTAAAGTATTGTAATACTGATTCACCCCCTCTCTCAGTATTACTTAATCCTAAAAATTGGTATCAGATCTATTGGCCCTTGGAGAGAAAGTCTAACAGCTTAAGGGAGATCAAGATGGATTCTGAAAGTTTGGAAGAAAACTTTGAAGCAACACTTGAAGATCTTGATAAGGCTAAAGCAGAAAATGGTGACTTGAAATTCAAATTGAGAAGAGCAAAAGGTTTCATCAAGAAACTAAAGGAAACTTAAACTATCCAGGAGTCAGAGACAAGATCTTATGGACAAGATAAAAGAGGATTGAAATAGTGGTAGATCAGGTCAGATAAAACATCCTGAACAAGAGAAAGATACTTTGAAGCTTGATCATGAAACTACTTCTTTTCAAATGGCTAAAGAGATTCAATAGGTAAAGGATGAAAGAAAAAAAAATTGAAGAAACCTTAAAAGATGCTAAAATTTAGATGGGACAAATGCAGATTGAACTTGATGACTACAAGAACAAATATCTAAAATTAGAGAATTACAATCATATCATAAAAGGAGAACTTGTTGAGGATAAGAAACATATTGATAAACTTCATATAAGTAGTGATAAGATTGATGAGCACAGAGATAGCCAAAAACCTAAAGGAGACATGAATGGAGTTGGCTTCCATGAAGCTGAAGGTTCAAAGACTCGGGAAGAAAATTCTAAAGTGAAGACTAATGAAGAAAGACCTAATCATGAAGAACCTAGAGAGGAGATCAGGCCTTTTAGAGGTAGATTTTTTGGATGCAACAAGATTGGAAACATGAAGAGAGAATGCAGAGGTAAAATTCCTAACAAACCATTTTTTGGCTATTGTTTCAATTATCATGCATATGGACACAAGAAAGCAGTATGTAGTAAACCTAATCAATCAAGAACCAAGAAATATTATTATAGACAAGGAACAACAACTAAGATCACATATTACAAATGCAATAACTTTGGGCACATCACAAAGCATTGTAAGTTGCTTATTAATCAAAAAAAACCACCTCCTACATGCTACAAATGTAATAACCCAAGACACATAGAGAATTTTTTTAGATACAATAGAACTAAGAACATAAGTGGACCTCCACCTAGTGTTAAACGAAGAATATCGGCGATATTGGTAAGAGTATTGCAAACTACATGAAAAATTTAAAAAATCATTTTAGGAAAGCAGGAGATATGAACAATGATAAGGTATGGAAGGTAAAGGAACCAAGTGAAGAAAAGGTTCAGGGAGAGTCAGTAGATGCTACTGAGTCTTTGTCTAATGCTAAAATTGCTACATCAACCTATATGGACAAGCATGGCCATAGGGGGATCATTGGAAAGAAACATCATAAATCTATCCAACCCATGATTATGAAGATTAAGCTCTTGCGATCTTAGGGAGAGTATGTATAAATGTTATGGAACATATATCTATGATCACATAGCTTTACAATCTATATCTTGTGATTGCCAAATTGTTAGTTGAATGGATCATTTGTAGAAATAAGTTTGTGGGGAAGTATGGAATTTTTTTACACAACAAAGTATAAGGACAATCAAAGGAACTTATCTAATCATCATTCGAAGAGAAGAGATGAAGAAGAATAAACAAGGACAGCCAAGAGCAAGAAAATTGAAAATGTTGTAGATACTCTAGCGGGTAAAGCTAGCATTACTAAAGAAGAGATGAAGTAGATAAGATGGAATATGCCTGAGAGAGCATCTAGAGTGGTGATCTCTGCCCTTGTAGCTCTTCCATCTCTAAACACTGAGAATACTTCTAGTCCAACCTTAACTGTGGCAGAAATACCTATGGATACATCATAGATTGTGAAGGTTGCAGAAACTCCTACGAAGAGAACAATATCCTCTAAACTAAGATCCCCACCCAAGAAACAAAAGATAGATTAACAAAATAAATCAGATGTAGAGAAGGAAGAAGAGAAGAAGAAAGGAGCAGAAGAGAATAAATCACAAGACAACCATGTGAATAGACAACTTTGGAAACCTGACTTGAAAATGATGGAGAAAAGAGTTGTAGACCAAGGAAAGTTAAATAAAGTAACAAATTTTTATGATAGATATGATTCTAATGATCAAATTCTTTTAGAAGATATTGTGATTAGCAAATGTTAGTTTTCAAGAAGAATTTTTAAAAGATGGCTAGAAGCATTCCTCAGGATTTGTATGATAAAATTGAAGAGAGGAAATAGTTAGCACTTCGAGAAGATGATAAAATTAGGGTAAAATCTATTGAAAACATATTACCAGTAATATCAATTGATGAGCATAAAATAATTATGAATGCACTAAAACCCATGTTAAGAACTAAGTCCAGGCTGATAAAGATAATGGCAAGAAAGTATGATGAGGTAATTGAGGATACTCACAAGGAGATAGAAAAAATTCTTATGGAAGATAAACCTCAGAAGCTTACATCTCCTAGACCTAAGGCTACTAAGCCTAAAACTATCCTAAGGAGAGGGTCCTCCAAGCCTTTAATAATTAACATTGATTACCCTAAGGATGGACAGGATAATAGTCAATTTGTTAGTACAATAAAGCAACCGGATTTCTTTGTTGTTGGTGTTCCTATGGTTTTGGACACCTCGCTAGATACAAATGATCCTTTTGAAGGAAACACTGACACTATGCCTAAGTTTGATAAAGACAAGGTAAAATCTACTGAGGGAGATCCCTCTAAGAGTCAAGAGCAAGCAAGCATTGCTGAGGTTACAAAGAGTAAGGCTTAAGTGAAACAAGAAATAATGACACTTATTTCTTCAACCTTATTGTTGGAAAGTGGAGAGAAATTTGAGTAAAAATGTGGAGAGTATGGATGATGATGAGTTGAGGAATCTATCTTACATTGTATTTGAAAAAGCTAAGGATAGATCAGAACAGAAAATAGATAAGAAGTCAAGGGTTTTAGACAGGATAGTTGATATCGTGAACAAACTCTTACCTATACCTCTTACTTTTCAAAGAAAGGACACTGTAGAGAACTTGAACAAGGCATTGGATGACATTGACAGTCAGTATGATTCCTTAGAAAAGATCTCAGAAAAAAAAGTAGAATAGAAATACTTAGCAAAGAAGTTAGAGGAAGTATGCAAGTCTAATTCATGGGACTTGGGCATACTGAGAAAAACAATGTTTGAAGCAAAGATTTTGTGGCACATGGAAGGAATTTATATAGTTACTATATAAACCCTATCAAACATCTTAAGAACATTGAGGACATAATAGAAAATTAAAAATAGATTCTAGATAAGTTGATGCACAGTTGTGAGACCTCCTCACACACTGTATTAGAGTTAGACAAAGAAGTGTCCAAACTATTGGACAAGTTGAGTGTGTTGGAGATAGAGAAAGGAATATTTATGGGAAGATTTGGTATGCTAAAGAGTTTGATTACTCCTAAGTTATCAATTCTTGAGATACACCTTTCGAACATGGAGAAGACAACAAAGGCTCTCATTGGGTACATGCCTACTGAGTTAAAGGTAGCAAAAACATCTTCTTTTGCACTGAATGTACTGATTCATGTGAGTCAGATATTGGTAAAGACTTGGACTGAGGAAGTAAAGATCTTGGAAAGCTCTTTCCAAGATGTTCTTAAGATGGTCTAAATTTTTGGTAAGCAATTCTATCAATTTTGTTATATTTTCTACATTTGTGTATACCTTTTTCATTGACGTCAAAGGGGACAAGAAAAGATATTGAAAAATAAACAAAGGAAAGATAGAGAAGATAATTTAGGATAGTAAATATGTAAAGGAGATAATGAAGTGTAATATATATTCTTTTTGATATTCACATTTAGTCATTTTTCATTAAGTGTTGCCATCAATGCCAAAGGGAGATATTGTTGGCAAGTGGCTCATTCAAGAGTGTTCAGGAACACATTAGGGTTTTCATTTATGGAAACACATCAGTTATGAATGATCACTTGGAGTGAAACATATTTTTGGAGTTAAGGCTTGTAAAAATGACTAAGTCCATAAAGTAGTTTACAGGGTACATGAGTACAATTTTGGGAAGCAAACACTGTATATGATGAATGAAGACATGTGAGATTATAGGAATCTATTTTGGGGTATGATAGACCTTCAACTAAGGTCGCTTGATTTTTGGAGTTCAAAAATGAAATATACATATGTTTGAATTAATGTGAAGACAATGATACAGCGAGAAAGAATGGTTGAATGGTCACGATGATTGAGGGAGTATAACATGGAATCCAAATGTGCTATATTTTAGTTGGATTGTGTATTACCTGTGTTTTGGTAGCATATGATCACCTACATTATACTTACTTTTTATATAAGTGTTGGTTCTATTTTGTGATGTATTTGGGAGCTAACTGGGTATGTAATAAAGTATATATATGAAGAGCTTTTGAGAAGAAAAGTATGTATGTACATGAATGGATGAATGGATGCATTATGATGCCATAATCAGACAGATGGTGATGCAAGATACAGCTAGAACTACTTAAGCATAGCATATGCTTTTTTATGTTCATTTTCATAAATCATTGTAACAGACACATATTTTTGATTGTATGAGCAGTGATCTCAGTGTATACCTTTAACAAGGAAATTTACTAATGTAATACTCAGCTCCTAACAGGGCTAGGTCTCCTAACATGGACATAATACTTTTAGTGTATATTTGTGCATACCATATCCACTGGGATTTTCCCTTGTACAGGTTTCCTCGAGAACAAATTCATAGGGTTATGAGTTATGTGCTTTGTGTATATGTTCTTTTCATTTCAGCATTTATTTGGTTAAGTTGGAATTTAAAAAGTTTAAGTTTAAAGTGTTGTAATACGGACTCACCCCCCTCTCATTATTACTTAATCCTAACATAAATAATGTCCCTAAATGTGAGCTTTCCCAGATGCGATTAAGGATTAACCAAATGTGATCTTTCACATATGTGATTCATAATTTACGAGGTGTGAACTGGGATATATCGGGCTTAGTCTTGTTCACCAAATGCAAATTTGCGACACAGAACAGAGAGTTAAATGACAAAAACCTACTAAAAATGATGTAAAATATGGGGCTAGGCCCCATGATGGGCGCCAAAAAAGTGTACATGTTTATGTGGACTTAACTATGTGTGTATTTTGTGAATCTGCTAGCTACAACACAACACTTCAATATGTCATTGCATTAGTGAAATAACATGAAATATAAGAGTTAGAACACATATCAATCACCAAAATCTACATATTGCTCCGTATCTAAGAAGAGTATGAAATATGTTATAATTGCCCTCAGATTATGCATAAATCAGTAACAACATCATGCTTAGAATGGAAGATTTAACTAAAAATGCAAGCTAAATGCTTAGTTTTAGAGTGCCAATTGAATGATTATAACAGTTCTAAATGTTTGAGCTAAAATGCATTAAGAAATTAGGACAGCATAAGTATTCAAATGAAATTCTAAAATTAGGGGCAACATAAGGATGCTTTCAAATTGTTAAGATTAAGGGACCATTGAGCTCAAAATTCATTCTATTTATAGAAGAATTTGAGGAATGAGAGGTTAAGATTTATTTGTGAAGAGAGGTGGAGATTTAATCCTTGGTTATCCATGTGAGGTGATCCAAGTGATTTAACTCTCATTGGCTAGGGAATTGAATTTCCCTTTTGCAAGTGAGGAGTTGTAATTAGGGTTTTATTTAATTCCTTTTAATTAATTACCTTAGCCATGTATTTGTTTTTTTTTTATTTAATTGATTTAATTGGCTAAAGCAATTAATGTAAATTAGTGATGAGATCACTTAGGAGATTAAATATTATTTAAATGAATTATGCCAATTAATTAAAGAATTATCTTGAAATAATTAGGGGTATGATCACACTTAGGGAAAATAGGGTCTATGGTCATAGCAGACCAAGTTAGGGTGGTTACATTTTCCTCTCTCTGAATTGATGTGCGAGTAGCGCATTGATTCAAAGAATGAGATATGTTGACTTCAAAAAGTTTGATAATTCTGCACTTGATTGAACAAAATGTCTGATGAGATCAGTCTCACACTTGATTGAACTAAGATTGATAGTATTGGCTTTGAAATTGATCGAACAAAGGTCAATAAAGAAATGATCTTAAAGATATCAATTTTGAACTTGATCAAATGAGAATTGATAATACTGATGTCAAACTTCATCGAACGAAGGTCAATACGAACCTTCTAGGAGCTCTGAGGTATCAATTATGAACTTGATCGAATGAGAATTGATAATACTGACTCCAAACTTGATCAAATGAAAGTCAGTATGAAGCTTCTAGGAGCTTAATAAAGATCTTAGAATATGTAGACATAGATATCCAGCTTGTGAGAACCGAAGTCTTTTATCCAACAGCCCCAACTTGATCGAAGGAAACTACCATGCCCCTAGTCTTTTGATGATGAAGTCATTTTCATCCTTATGAGAAAGAATTTGAATCATTTAAGTGTGATCATGCCCCCTTGGGAATGAAATTGAAGGAAAAAGAATAAAATCCCTCTGTAGAATTATATATCACTTGAACTGGTCGATTGAATCGAGAAAGAATGAAATAGGAGAAATGAATAAGAAAAGGTGTGTTAAGAGAAAACACAATTTTACCATGTTAACTATGTTAAAATGTGAGTTCTAAGTCTGATAAAATGATGTAGGACCAAGATTTTGATGAATAATGTGCAATTTTCATGATAGAGAACCCGAAAAACTGATTGCATAAAGCCTGCAAATCATTTTCAGACCATGTATAATAATTCTGCATTTTTGTGAAGTTGTCATAAAATCCATAGCATATTTTAGAAAACATCATCTATGCATTTGATTTCACTCCCAATTGATCAAAGAAAAGAAAAATTGAATTGTGATAGTTTGAGAAGAGTTTTGGAGCTCCTAAATAGCTCAAAAAGTTTAATATATATCCTAAAATTCACTTTTTACCCATTCATTTTCACTCTTGTCTTTAGTAAATTTAGAGCTCTGTAGAGAAGATGGTGGTCCCCATGGATAATCATTGATTCAAGCTCACCCATCGACATCATTGCCTAGCCGATTACGCATCGCTGGTGAGTACCTCAAAACCTACCTTTCCATGTTTTCAGTTTCCATTTTTGTCCATTTCTTCAAAAGTTATGTAGCTTTTTTTTTTGCATCACACCCCGTATTCAAGATTGTATCTGGTTAATCCCACATCACATCCTATTTTTACACCAAATCCTAGCTCGCATCCTATAAATTTGGGATCGCACCCTGTTTTCTACTTTGGCATCGCATAGGGAAGAAGTTTGTCAACTTTTGAATTTTCTCGCATCCTGTAGAAACAGGATCGCATGCCGTGGCCCACGTCGCATCCTATCAAAATAGGATTGTTTCCTAGATGCCCCATCATATCTACAAAATCATGTATCGCATCTTGTATTTTGGATCGCACCCTACAAAAATAGAGTCATTTCTGGTTTAAGAGTTAGATTTTATCCAATTTTGACTGTTTTGCACTATCTGAAGACCAAAAACACTTAACTGATAGCCTTTTTGCATAGTTGCCTTCGATAGAATTCTGATTGGAACCTATATTTGTGTTCTATGGATAGATTTATTTTGAGGTAGTGTCCTTTAAAGGACCTTATCCAGGATGAGTCCTTGCATTATCTCAATTGTTGACAAATATTGAGTTACAAATCGTAGCCCGTGTAGGATTAGCTTCACTTATAGATTTACTCGATATCATGGTAAATCAGGGGTTGTTGACTATGCTTGCTGAGAGATGGCATTCAAAATAGAGCACCTTTCATCTCCTGATCGGTGAGATGACCATCACACCTGAGGATGTGTGGTACATTTTATGTATTCCAGTGATGGGTCAGGATGTATAGTTTGAGTCTCATTCTGCTATAGCCATTGCATAGGCTTAGAGGTACTTTGGAGACCAGACCATAATTCATTGCTATTCAACATGGGATTATATGTTCGATCATTATGATCATTTACCTATATATCTAGTCGTATTTATTGGAGGCATCCTCATGCCTGATAGAGGATAGCATGGTTTTATGTGCGGCTAGGTGGAGACACTGTAGCAGATGGTTGTATCATCCCACAGATTCAGCTTGGGAAGCTACATTTTAGCACATACATATCAAGAGATCCATGAGATAGTTTATGAGTACTCTCACAGCATGACTATAGGGATTCTAGTTTTGCAGATTTGGGCCTGGGAGCATATCCCTGTAACACGGTCAATAATAGACAGGCAGTGAGCAGCTCAGTAGCCTTATGTTTAGATGTATTCTGGATTGATTCAACAGCCCCATCTGGGCAAGGTAGAGTATTTGCATCTATTGTTTAATGATATGATGGTTGTGATATGGAGACCCTACCTATATTGTGAGGAGTGGGCCTCAGATAGGCGACAGATGTTGTATTTCTTTTAAAGCAAGTATTTGATTATGCGGACCTGATACATTGTAGAGAAATTTCAAGTTACATGTTTTCTAAGATAGTACGACTGTGTATAGGGCCTATCATAGGATTTGACCGCTTATGCCCATATTTGTGACAAGGTGCCTCTTTGGGGGGCCAGATTGGTATACAAGATTGCTCAGCTGGAGATCAGTTAGATGGTTGTAGTTGGGTGGGATTATCTTCCAAATGTTGTAGATGTAGGTTGCAATGATGGTTATCTTTCACACATGTTACAGTATCCTTTTCCACGGTTCACAAATCCTGAGGAGATAGCTCCTCGCATAGAGCATCCTTTAGATTATGATTTGGCTGACGATAGACTAGTCAGAGGTAGAGGCGAAGCCTAGAGAGACTAGAGAGGTGGGGAGGGATGGAGGGAGAGATGGAGGTGGAAATGGTAGGCACCCTCCTCTAGACAGAGGTCATAGCCTAGATTATGGAGATGATGGTGGGGATGATAGGGGTGGTTGTGTAGTGGGCACTAGTGGCAGTCAAGAGGTCAGAATAACTCGCTTCAAGTTTGTGCCTCCACAGGGAGATCCAAGTCCATTGCTTACTAGAGAGCAGTAGAGACAGTACTAGAGACTCTTAAGACAGGTACCCAGTGGAGGAGGTGGACCTACTAGACAGGATCCACCCAGGTATACAGGTAGATATTCTGGCAGGGATGGTGATTAATTATCATAGTGTTAGCAGGAGCATGAGCAGCTCAGTGCTAGGATCGCCACTTTAGAGGCTTTACTGGCTGATAGAGATAGTCAGCTTGAGTGCTTGAGAGCGGAGAGAGATCAATAGGGTGATATGCTCAGAGAAGAGAGAGATACACAGGCTCACATAGCGACACATCAGAGCCAGAGAGATGCTTACTACTTTATTTTATATTATGTGGTAGTTCTAGAGGGATAGAGAGCTCCTTCTTATTCCTGAGTAGCACAGCAGTTTGAGGGAATGATGCCTCCACTAGCTCATCCTACACCACCTCCTCCTCCTCCTCTAGATCAGGGTGAGAGGGGTGTTAGAATAGTCCCAAAGGATAACTTAGAGGGGGGGTGAATCAGTTATCAGTAACTTTAGTTCTTTTTACTTCTTTAACTTTAGAATACAACAAAGTAAATGCTTAATCAGATAACAGAGTACTCAACACACAATTTGATTACGGGGAAACCAAATGGTAAAAACCTCGGCGGGAATTAGCACCCACAATAAACTATACTTGTTTGTAGTAATCCCTGTTAGAAGATATTTCAACCCTGTTAGGAGTTGTACATTACAATGCAATAAGTATAGTGGCCTAGTTAAGGGTTGGACCCTGTTAGGAGTCTTTTACAAATAACCCTGTTAGGGGTGGTGAACTCACTATCCAAAAGCTCACTACTTGATGGTGAAGGCTACAACCTTCTTTATAATAGATATGCACTATATCTGATGATGAATTGTAGAGTAGACCTACTTTCTTGATCAGTTCTAGTGTATTACAATCTTTCACTTCTTCTTCACATAGACTCTTGATGAATGAACCAACTCCGATAATCTGCTCTGTACATCTTTCTTCTCTTTTGTCTCATTCACACTTAGCATACACAAACAAACTAATATAAGTATCTTCTACAAATTAGAAGGTCATGTCAAATCTTAGAAACACTTCAACAACACCTTAGTTAGCTTAACTAAGAACACAAACAATATTAAGTCTGTGCAAGTCAAACTGAATAGATGCAACGCTTCACTGAGTCAGCTTCACCAAATCAACTCAAACAACATGATCTTGATGTAATATGATAGGCGCATTTAACCAAAGATATTTAACTCATAAATAACCATAAATATACACACACATATCCTAAAGATAGGTGCACCTCAAGAAACATGTTATATACGTCGGCCCTAAACTATTACACCTCCAGAACTGTAATTGCCAATAATAGAATTGCATAACTTTATTGAAACATCATATCTGGGTCTGCATGTCTGAACATAAGATAATAAATATGTCAACAAAATGTATCTATACACACAAGTCTTCACATCATCATTCTGATAAGTACATACAGAATTACTACTGTGTATTATATGTTGTCATCAATGACAAACATACAATCAATCAACTGCTCATAATCAAATCTCCAACAATCTCCCCCTTTGACATTGATGG
>MU226418.1:953028-980863 GCA_018584345.1 Thuja plicata | reverse complement strand
AACCTTAGCTTTGAATATTTTGAAATTTTCAAAGGCTTCAGATTTCTCCCTTAAGAATGCAACCCACATCATCCTAGAAAAATCATCAACAAAAAAAATGAAATACCTTTCTCCATAGTATGATCTTGTTTGGGTAGGGCCACACAAATCTGTATGCACTAGGTCCAATTTGTTCTCAACTAAGTTCTGCTTGCTTCTGAAGGAACTCCTTACATGCTTTCCCATAACACATTCCCTGCATATAGTGTCAACAGGTCTTGCAATACTAGGAAGGTCTCTAACTGCCTTAACATTGCTGATCTTTACTATATTATCAAAATTGATATGACAAAGTCTCTTGTGCCATAACCAACTGTCATCCACCTTTGCAACAAAACAACTTACATCAGAATTGAGCTGAAAAACATTACCTTTTGTTTTGGATCCTGATGCAATCATGTCTCCATCCTTGTTGTTAATGATGCACTTGTTGTCTTTGAAATCCAAATGATAACCTTTGTCAAGTAGTTTTCCAACACTCAGTAAGTTATGATGTAATCCATCAACATATAGAACATCATCAGTCTTGTTCTTTCCATCCAAAGTGATAGAACCTCTTCCTATGATAGGTTTAGGAGTGTTCTCTCCAAATCTAACCATAGCACCTTTGCATTTGTCTAGATGAACGAATCTATCTTTGTCACCTATCATATGATGAGAGCATCCACTGTCAATGATCCAATCAGTTCTGATGTCTGATTTGGAAATTAGGGCTAGCTCTTGTTCTTCCTTTTCATCTGCAATGTCCATTTCCTCAAGCAACCTTTCCATGTCTCTAAGGGAAATGAATCCAATTTCATATTCTCCTGAATCTTCATTGGTTACACCTTCTTCAGCATGATAACATTCCTTCTTATATTTGGGTTTGTAATCATATCTGAACTTCTTGACTCTTGTGGGACACTTAGATGCAAAGTGAACAATCTTGTTACATGAAAAACATTTGAATGGAAGTTGTCCTTCATATTTTCCTTTTCCTTTATTTTCTCTTCTAGAAATCATAGCAATGATTTCTTCATGTTCTTCATCAACTTCTTCTTTCTCATTATGACTGGAGATGTGTAAGGATTTCTTACCATGGACTGAGGCTTTGAAATTTGTTTCACTTTTAGGTTCAGTCTTTAATCTTGATATCTCAAATGCAGAGATTTTGCTGATCAAAGTCTCTCTCTTGAAATCTTGTGAGAATTGCTTGGTTTCCTCTAGAATACTGATCTTATTTTCATAGTCTAATGTTAAAGTGGTTAGCAACTTGTCCATTATATCTTCTTCTAATATTTCTCCACCATTGTTTCTGATTCCAGAGACTGCTTCATTTATTCTTTGATTGTAGACTCTAATGTTCTCTTCAGGTAACATCTCAAGACTGTTGTATTTATTTTTCCATGTCTTCCTACGTGCATTCTTTGCTTGAACATCTCCTTCAAACATCTCTTCTAAATACTTCCATATGGTATATGCTCTGTCAATTTTCTTGATCTCAGAAAATTCACTGTCAGATAAAGCGTTGATTAGGGCTTCTTTGGCAATTGCATTATTGGTAAATGTTTCCTTTTGTCTATTAGTAGCATCATCCTTTGCAAGGTCTTTCAGAGATGGAATTACAACTTCTTGTGTGGAAATTTCAAAGATCTCAAAGCCAACACATTGTAGATGTGTTATCATTTTGTTTTTCCAATCCAGATAATTTTCTCCATCGAACTTAGGGCTTTCTTTTATGAAGTAAGACATTTGATCTACCTTAAGCTATTAGGCTTCTTCTCCAAGGCACTTGGCTCTGATACCAATTGTTAGAATAGTCCCAAAGGATAACTGAGAGGGGGGGTGAATTAGTTATTAGTAACTTCAGTTCTTTTTACTTCTTTAACTTTAGAATACAACAAAGTAAATGTTTAATCAGATAACATAGTACTCAACACACAATTTGATTACGGGGAAACCAAATGGTAAAAACCTCGGTGGGAATTAACACCCACAATAAACTATCCTTGTTTGTAGTAATCCCTGTTAGAAGATATTTCAACCCTGTTAGGAGTTGTAAATTACAATGCAATAAGTATAGTGACCTGGTTAAGGGTTGGACCCTGTTAGGAGTCTATTACAAATAACCCTGTTAGGGGTGGTGGACTCATTGTCCAAAATCTCACTGCTTGATGGTGAAGGCTACAACCTTCTGTATAACAGATATGCACTATATCTGATGATGAACTATAGAGTAGACCTGATATCTTGACCTCGGTGGGAATTAGCACCCACAATAAACTATCCTTGTTTGTAGTAATCCCTGTTAGAAGATATTTCAACCCTGTTAGGAGTTGTAAATTACAATTCAATAAGTATAGTGACCTGGTTAAGGGTTGGGCCCTGTTAGGAGTCTATTACAAATAACCCTGTTAGGGGTGGTGGACTCACTGTCCAAAAGCTCACTGCTTGATGGTGAAGGCTACAACCTTCTGTATAACAGATATGCACTATATCTGATGATGAACTATAGAGTAGACCTAATATCTTTATTAGTTCTAGTGTATTACAATCTTTCACTTCTTCTTCACATAGACTCTTGATGAATGAACCAACTCTGATAATCTGCTTTGTACATCTTTCTTCTCTTTTCGTCTCATTCACACTTAGCGTTCACAAAAAAACTACTATAAGTATCTTCTCCAAATTAGAAGGTCATGTTGGCTCTTAGAAACACTTCAACAACACCTTAGTTGGCTTAACTAAGAACGTAAACAATATTAAGTCCACACAAGTCAAATTGAACAGACGTGACGCTTCACTAAGTCAGCTTCACCAAATCAACTCAAACAACACGATCTTGATGTAATATGATAGGCATGTTTAACCAAAGATATTTAAATCATAAATAACCATGAATATACACACATATATTCTGAAGATAGGTGCAACTCAAGAAACACATTATATATGTCGGCCCTAAACTGTTACACCTCCAGAACTGTAACTGCCAATAACAGAATTGCATAACTTTACTGAAACATCATATCTAGGTCTGCGTGTATAAACATAACATAATAAACATGTAAAAAACATGTATCTATCCACACAAGTCTTCACATCATCATTCTGATAAGTATATATAGAATTACTACTATGTATTATATGTTGTCATCAATGACAAACATACAAGGAATCAACTGCTCAGAATCAAATCTCCAACAAGGGGAAGTTAGACTTGATACTATACTTGTGATATTTTGAGACATTTTGTATATATTGATCCTTCTGAGATCATTCATTGTACTGCATACTTTTGATACTTGTATATATGTTTCATTGTGCTCTCACTGATACTCTTTTATAGACAGTTCCACATTTTTTATATGTTCCATCATTGATATATCTAAGATAGTTGTTCATGATCTTGATATGTTCATGGGTTCTCTCTTTTGATAGATGTTTAGATTGATCCACATGTGATTATGTACTTGGTATCTTGATGAGTTAGATTAGATTCATGCGATGACATCATTTATGCTTATTTGATTTATTACTGATATATAAATGTGTTTCAAATGATTCTAGGTGAATATGAAAATGTATGTTTTTGAGATTTTCTTTATGCAAATATATGTATGGATGAACTTAGGATGTAAAAGAAATAAATGCAATTCTTGAATTCTTTGTTTTTTTATTTTCTCTTTCTCATTTATGAATGTAGAATGTATGTCATGGATATGCAATGACATTAATATTAGTAATATAGATTATGTAGTTAACTTGGATTTCAGATGAACCAGGAAATCATTTTGAGCTCAATTCCTTATGTTGTTCTAAAAAAATGAATCATGCAATCTTTAAATGCATCTATATGCAGACTCTTAGGACTATCACTGATTTATATACATTGTAGCATTTTTATCATCATTGGGTATTTTTGTAACAGACATCATCTGATAGTACAACTATCACTAATACCCATAAGGTATCATGAAAGTATGAATACTATGTGTAATGGATGCAATGTCAAAAATAAACCTAAGCATCAAGGCATAGAGGCCCAAATGACTACTCAGTTATCCCCTTTTTCTTTTAAGAATCATCTTCTGTTCATGAGTAATGTAAGATATGTGACCCAAAATGACCTTCAGTATTCATATCCTTGGGTACATAATGTGTCGTACACCTTAGAATTTGATTTAGAAACAGACAAAGAAATTGGTTCAACCTCATCGTAGTTTACACATAACTAGGATTGAGATATATGTGGCTATCCACTCATTTTGGCAGCTCTTACCATAAACATCCAAGTTAGGTTAAATTTATAGGATCATTGAAACAATCACCATATGCAAAAAACCAAGAAAATAGTATGCCCCCTATCCTTGCGACTCTTTATCTTTGAATAGACATCATGGAGTAACTCAGAAGACATAACAATCACCAATTGATAATTAATCAAAGAAAATTCATAACTGCTTACATGCCCCTAGTTTGAAACATCATCAGAACATAAAAGAGTCATAATCAAACCAAGATCAGTCGATATGTTTAAGTAGTATTGAAAAATACCATTGATTCATTTTTCAAGCACAGTAGAGAATCATCAATTAGAATTTGGAATCAATCAATATGTTTTCATGTCTAAGTATATGAGATTAACTTTGTCAGTGATTGCAATCCCATGTAGTGTTTAGGAACACTATTTTATTTAAAGTGTTGAGAAACACTAGTATGATGTCTGTTACAGGTAGGTGGTATTGAAGAAACACCCTTGTTTGTGATAATGATGTTTTGATGCAAGTATTGAGAAATACTATTTTGAGAGGCAAACAATCCTTGACAAGGAACCTAGGACAACCTAGCAGACATAGACCAAATATGCTAGCAAATATGCCCCCAGTGCAAAATGACTATTCCTAAGACGCAAATGCAGAAAAATCCCAAGCAAGGATATGACATTTATAAGGAATCAGAGTCAACCAATAGCACAAGTGAGATCATAAAGGATTAGTATCAGAAATGCATTGATAGATGGAGCATAGAGTATAAGTGATGCCTGTTTTCCAGGTTTTCAAAACTCGACAAAGATTTTTATTTATGCTACCAAGACGTCTATTTGCTAGGTTTTTGCCAAGGCACTTTTATATTTTCCAATTTTTTTTGTTCTTTTTTCTCTTTTTTTATTTTTTTTGTTAGTATCAAGGTGCCTGTTTTCCAAGTTTTCACCAAGGTTACCTTTTTAAGGAATTTTTCTACTATTTTTGGATTTCTTCAAGATCAATTTTTCTAATGTTTTTGGTATTTTCTGAGAACTTTTCACTACACGGGCTCTATCAGCCAGATGTCAAGTGTAGAACTACTTCAAGTGTAGAGTATTAATGGGATCAGGAAAAACATCTCCCTTGTGTGTAGGTAAATGATAAGCTCTAGTCCCAAAGGTTGCAGTAATAACATAAGGCCCCAGCCAGTTGGGTTCAAACTTTCCTTTTTGTTCTCTATTCGGCTGGTTTTTAGGATTATCTTTAAGAATGATATCCCCCACTTGAAATTTTCATGGTTTTACCTTCTTATTGTACCCTTTTGACATTTGTTTCTGGTATACTTTGAGATGATCAAACGCTTGTTTCCTACGCTCATCAAGTAGTTCTAGTGCATGAACCCTATCAATGTGGTATTGTTCATCTATAACAAGACCTTGGAGAGATACTTGCAAAGATGGAATTTCTACTTCAATGGGTAGCACTGCTTCTGCACCATAGACTAGAGAAAATGGTGATACTGTTGGTTTTCAGATACTTGTTCAGTAGGCCCATAATGTCATATTTAGTTGCAAATTCCAGTCTCTGCCACAATTACTCACAGTTCTATGTAAGATTTTTAGAATGTTCTTGTTTGAAGCCTGAGATTTTCCATTACCTTGAGGATAATAGATTTAAGAGCAATGCTAAGTGATATGAAATTGTGTACAAAGGTCCTCGATGTCTTGGTTTTTGAACTGACCCCCATACTTTGTTACAATAGAAGAGGGTATCTCATTCCTACAAATGATGCAGTTCAAGATGAACATTGCAACATGTTTGCCAGTGGCTTTGATTAGCGGCACAGCCTCGACCCACTTAGTGAAATACTTAGTGACTGTAATGATGTACTTGTGTCCACTTGAAGAATTAGGATAGATCTGTCCAACAAGATCAAAGGCCCATTGCTGAAATGGCCAATGTGTTATAAAAGGTATGAGTTCTTAGCTGGAGCGTGGACAAGGTTTCCATGTCTTTGACATTTGTGACATGTTTTTGAAAATTGAGCAGCATCTTTTTCCATTTTAGGCTAGTAGTAGCCAACTCTTAATAGTTTCTTAGCCAATGAAAAGCCATTCGAGTGTGATCCACATACACCTTTGTGAACCTCTGTTAATGCACGGTCAGACTCTTCTTGTTCTAAACACCTAAGAAGCATACCATCAAGACCTCGTCTATATAAGTTAGTAGTGATGAGGACATAACGTTATATTGTCCTAATTAAATCTTGTTTTTCATTTCTTAGTAGGCCATTGGGTACGGTTTGATTAGTAAGATAAGCAATTATTTGGCATATCAGGATTGGTCTTGGGCATTTAAAGCACAAATCACTTGGGATTCAGGTGTATCAAAGGCTGGAAAGGATAATTCTTCCACCAAGAAGTCATAGCTGAATTGATTTTCTTCCATTAGTAACATGGATGCTAGTGTAGCCATAGCATTTGCAGCTTTATTTTCCAATCTTGGTATTTGTTGGAATGTGACGAAGACAAAGTAATTTTTCAAATATTCAACCAGTTGTTTTTTATTTCTAGTAAAAATAGGTTTTATGGGGACCCAAAATCCCTTACACCCATTACAAAAAGATAGACAACATAAAAAGGACTAAACAGAGACAGGACTGAGACCCAGCCCGCTAAACCCTGAACAATACAGACAACCAGAGAAGACAGCTAGAAACCAGCTAGAGTCACCGACAGCCAAAATCCAAAAGATGAAGTAGAAAAAAATAGGGGAACTGCAGGAACTAGGTCAACTCCAGGAGAGTGCCTTTCGCTTCCTTCTTATCTTCAGAGACCTTTTTGATGGCAGCTTTGAAATCCAACAGCTCCGAAATCCTATCTTGGATTTTCTTTTTCTTGGCTGAGCGTGTGCGCTTTCCCAGACCTACATCTTCCATGTCATATTTTTCATCATCTATCTTCATAGTGGGGGAACTAAAATCCATCTCAGACTTAATGGAATTAAAACACTACATATTGGAACCCATGAAGATATTTTTATCCTTCATATATTTTTTCAATGTGTTCTCCAGAATGTCAAATCTATCATGTAGAGACTTCATATTTCTCCCATCCTCCTTGTTCTGTTTACAATCAACCCCTACTGACCCATAGTCTTGATTACCTTGGATGAGATCAACACGAGTAGACAGAGCTCTAAAGTTGAGATGGAGACTTTTGATTTCCTTAAATACCAATTTCATCAGTCGAAACAAGTACAATGACATTTCCTTCATAGTTTGAAGGACTCCAAATGGGGGCTCAATTTTTTCATCCATGTCCTCCTAGAGAAGTTGTACATTCTACTCTTACATATCCACCAGTCTAGAGAAAGGAATGTTCTTAGAAGTAGCAGGGATATGGTCCTTCTCAATAGTGTCATGACCTGGGGTTTCCTCCTCTTTCCTCTCTGACTACACATCCATAAACACCTCAAGCTTCAGAGAGATAGGAATGTCATGCTCTTCCAAAATCACATAATTGACCAAAATAGAAACTTTTTGGCCACCCACATCCTCCTCAGCGACCTCAGGAACTTTACCTTTCTCCTTAACAATATGGGCTCGTAGATTTTTGACCTCATCTTCACTGGAGGCACTCACCAAAATAGACAGAGACTCCTTACCCTCATCATCAGACTGGGAGTGGGGGAAGTAGTTTGTGCCATCATAACCATCGGCACTCTTAGCATCTGAGTCTATTTCCATACCCTTATTTTTTTCAAATTTCAACTTTTTAACAGTCGGCTTTGTCGTTTCTTCACCCACCCTAATCCTTTTTCCCACTTTAGCAGAGCCCGAGTATCTCGGGGAAATAATAAGAGGAGTGGAGGCCAAAACTTTCTTAACATGTTCTATAATCAGGAGAATCAAGCCCTCATGCAGACTCGGCTTACTTTCCTTATGCCTATGGTCAGTAATACTATGATGGAGAGATATTTGCAACAGGTAGAAGGGGAAAGAAATTCTCACCTTATGTCGAAAATGACATAATAGCACAAAATGGTAGGAATGGGCCCTTTTGTATCTCCCATCCAAAGAAACATACTACATGACCATTGTAAGAACCTTTGCCCATAATTATTTGATGGAATTGACATCATAACACCCTCCAAAATCTTTCACCAGACTATCTGCTTCCGATTTGTCCTTGGGGAAGTGTGGAATAGCCTTCTGGGATATCTTTTTGTCTCTATAAAATTTTATGCCTTTGGTATTTAAACCAGTAACCTTAGCAATCAGGTCTTCGGTGATCTTAATGACCATACCACTGATCACCATTGTACCATCCTTCCATCTTTCCACAAAATCATTCGTGATAATATCTTTGGAGCCATGAAGGTGCTCCATGTAGTTAGTGAGGCCTCCCTTGTTAATCGTATCCCAAACCTCTATTTGGGTCTTCCATTTCTTACAATTTTTCCACTCCTTTCTATTTAACCCACCCCCCATGGTACCTTGAAAGTCACTAACAATGGCGGAAGAAAAGCAGAGAAAGTGCAAAAAATCCAAATTCAAAATTTGTAAACAGCCAGTGAACGTGTGTCGGCACTTTACATTCTTGGGAAAGACAAGCCTTTCTATAACCCTGTTGATAGCTATTAATGATATGAGTAAATTCATGAAAGATTTTTGAGATTTTCCAAATCTGCTTGTTTGCTATGAGTCAGATCATACACCAACTTGGCTCTCACCTCAATGGTCAAATCACTAACTCCATGCCAGGCCATGATACCCTCAGCCTTAACTGCAATGTTAGCCAGCACATCCGCAGTACAGTTTGCTTCCCTTAAGTTATGCGATATGATGACATTGGAAAAACAATTAATAATTAAACAAGCCTCATCAATAATAACCTTGATTGACCATGATGGCTTGGTAATCCCTATAATGCAATTTAAGATATTCATCAAATCACCTTCGATCCACACATTCAAGGGTATACTTTCATTAATTAATTTTAAAGTTTGTAGAAGAGCCATCTCTTCCACCACATGGTTGGTCCAGACCCCAATGGGGAATTCCATGGCCGCAAGACAATTTGCCTCATCATCATGGATAAGACCACCACATCCAGCAGGGCCCAGATTCCCCTTTACGACTCTGTCAAAATTGGCTTTAATCCAGCCAATAGGAGGGGAAAGCCAAATGGCATTCTCCCACATGGAAGGAGACTTGGCTATAGAATTAGTCAAAACTCCAACATTGAAATCTAGCATGCCACCATTGAACACATTACAGTTCTCCCTAATGCTTCTTTTAATGTTTTCCACAATCACCACCGGAGGCAAAGCATTATCACGAAAGACTCTATCATTGCGTTCTCACCAAAGTTTCCAAAGTTTCAACCATTTGTTTATAAGGCATTAGTTTCTCATCTTTTTTTTTATAATCTCCATTTACTTGGTGATGATGAGCTGACACTCACCATACACATGTAACTCTACAATTTTTCACTCCATAGAAAGCTTGATTCCATTTACCAATGCTTCATATTCTAAGATGTTATTTGTGCATGGAAACATTAGTTTATACACCTTGGGTATCTTGTATCCTTGAGGAGTGATAAATAGAACCCCTACTCCAGATCCTTTTTGTGTGAAAGAACCATCAAAGTACATCTTCCATGGATATTCAGTTAAGGAAATTCAATTATCAAATGTGTATCATCTTACAATGGTGAATCAACTAGTTGATCTGTGAGGACTTGTCCTTTAATAGCCCTTCTGTCCACGTATTCAATATAAAATTCACTTAGAATTAAGACCCATTTTTCTAGTCTTCCTATCAATGTTGTCTTACTCAGGAGATATTTGAGAGGATATATTTTTCCAATAAGTTTCATTGTATGTGAGAGCATGTAGTGTCTTAGTTTCTAGGATGCAAATACAACCGCTAAGAAACATTTTTCAATGATACTGTAATTGAGTTCATAAGACACCAAGGTCCTGCTAATATAATAGACCGCTCTTTCCTTTTTGTTTTCATCCTTCTTTACTAGCAATACTCCAAGTGATGTAGCCATAGATGAGATATAGAGGAGTAGTGGTTTTCCATGAATAGGCACCATGAGAATGGGAGGAGTAGCCAAGTAATCTTTTAATTCTTTGAAGTTGTTTTCACAATGCTCATCCCATTTGAAAGTAACACCTTTGTGTAGTAGTTTTGTGAAAGGTTGCGCTCTATCTACTAGTTATGACATAAATCTCCTGATGGACTGAAGTCTTCCTTGAAGCATCCTCATTTGGCTAATATTGTGAGGAGGTGACATTTCCATTATATCTTTTACATTTTCAGGGTCCACCTCAATTCCTTTAGCTGATACAATAAACCCTAAGATTTTTCCTGATTGGACTCCAAATGCACATTTCTTTAGATTAAGTCTAAGTTGAAATTGCTCCATGCGATCTAGTATCCTTCTCAAGTCTTCAATGTGATTTTTTCTTATTTTTTACTTGGATAAGGTATCATCCACATAGTTATCCATGTTTTTGTGTATCATGTTGTGGAAGATTGTTGTCATAGCTCTTTGGTATGTAGTGCCAGCATTCTTTAGTCCAAATGGCATGATGTTCTAGAAAAATATTCCCCATGCACATGTAAATGTTGTCTTTTCTTGGTCCTTGGGAGAAATCTTAATTTGGTTATAGCCTGAGAATCCATCCATAAGAGAATACATCTTATATCCTGCTGTGAGATCTATAATCATATCAATATTTGGCAGTGAAAAATCATCTTTAGGACAAGCTTTATTTAGGTCTCCAAAGTCTATGTAGATCCTGATAGATTTATCTATTTTAGAAACTGGTACCACATTATAAATCCATCTTGCATAGGTGATGACTCTTATGAATCCATCTTTTAATAGTTTTTCCAGCTCTTCTTTCACTAGTAATGCCACATGTGGATGCATCTTCCTTAATTTTTGTTTCACGGGTTTGATCCCAGGAGATATAGATAAATTATGCATTATTAATTCAGGGTCAAGTCCAATCATATCAGTATAAGACCATGAAAATTTGATCTTCTTCTCTTTGAGGAATTCACTGAATTGTATATTTTCTTCTTCTGATAAGGATTGTGCCAAGTGAACAAATTGGGGAGCTTTTCTTGTTCCCAAGTTAACTGGTTGTGTCAATTCTATCAGAACTGAAGATCTTTTTTGCAAGTGCTCAGGGAGGATATCAAGAATCTCATCTTTTGGCACCTCTGGGAGGTTTTCACCATTAGATACATCTTTTATTTTTTTCTTTTTTAGAATCTGATACTGTCACAACGTGCTTTTCACCATCAGTTATTTTCTTGTTTTTATTTTTCAATTTGTGACTAAGAAACTTGATATCCTCCTCTGTCATGTTCATGCTACTTGCATTGGTGGAAGAAGGATAAAGTTCACAAGCATTTAGATAACAAGCCAAAGTATAGTCATTGGGGAATTTCATGATAGGAGTAGGATCTGAATTGGTCCAATCAATTAAGTCAGGGTTTATCAAGGATAATGATTCAAAGTTTGGTAAGGACAGCATCACAACAGTGTCAAGACTATTAACTAACAAGACATGTTCTGTTAAGTCAGCTTCTAGAGCGTTTAGAGTTGAATCATCATTAATAGGGTCATTGTTAGTAATATGTGGACCTAACTCTAGTGACTCATCAGTTGATCTTTCTTCTTCTTATCTCATCAAATTGGAACTCATAGCTTGTATCCTTTAAATGTCCTCTAGACCTAGTAAAACACCAATATCTCCATCAACAATCATGGGTAGTGGTATCTCATCTGATCCTGGAACAATAACATTAGGGGAAGTGTTAGAACTCTCTCCTTTCTCCAATAGAGATGTGAATTTGTGAATCACATCTACCTCAATGTCCATGGTAGCATTAGACAGGTTATCTCATTCATAATCATGTGAATCAGTTATTTCATCATCAGACATGTTTAAGAACTCAGCAATAGTTACCTGATGTACTCTATTAGCCACTTGTAGATCAAAGTGAGGTAAGTATAGGAAATGTGAAATTGTGACCAACTGCCCCCAGTTAGGATGTGTATCTTGTTGTTGGGTTATTTATTCATGAGTTTATTCTATCTGTTGAAATTTTGGAAAATCTTCTGTTGTTTCCTCTACTTCTTGGACATTAGCTTGTCGCAACAAAGGAACATGAGGCTCTTATTGTGCTATAAAAGTAGATGCATATCTTTCTCCTTGATATTAAGGATACTTTGTACCAATGTGTAATAATCTTTCATATTTCTATGGTTCCAATGTTGTTTCTTCTTCTTCATCATCACTTCCTTCATCAAAGATTGGACCATCTCTTGAAGTAGGGTTTTCTAATTTTTTATTGAAACCTAATCCTATTTTGTCTTTGGTGTATCCCATTTGTTTGAGAAGGTCATATCCTTTACCATACTTTTGTGGGGATGTCTCCACATGTTTTATCTCATTTTATCTTTGTTCTCCCTTGTAGAGCCAAGCTAAGACAGCTTTATCTTCTTTTTCATCCTCTTGATAAGTAGAGGCTCTAACCATACCAGTTTGTTTGTGAATGTCTTGTTCTTTTGATGCAGTAGGTGTGAAAGATGAGGAAGGTTTCCCATAAGATCTTGGAGACACGACAATGTTATTCAATGATGGCATCATGTCTAGTTTGTATTCTCCCATACTGGGTTCTTCAAGTTTTAGTGTCTTTCCAAAGCTTTTCATCACCATGTATTTAGAAGTTTCAGGTATGGATTATTTTGAGACTTCCTTATTATGAGGAACCATACTATCTGCTTTAACATTGTTGCAAGTATGGCTTGAATCTATAGGAATTTTTACTTCCACCCCATAATGTGGGAATTTGATGCATTAGTGGTGAGTAGATGGAATTGATTTTATTTCATATATCCAAGGTCTCCCTAGTAAAATATTATAGGCCAATGGTAGATCAAGAACTTGAAAAATCACATTTTGTTCAATTGGTCTTATTTTGATTGGTATAACAATGAGTCCTTTGGATGATCTTTCTTCTTCATCATAAGCCTTGATAGTTATCTTACTTCTTGAATCAATGGTTTGTTCTGAAAGACCCAACTTCTTGATTAGATTGATAGTACATATGTTCAACCATGCACCTTCATCTATCAATACACGTTTGACATGGGATTTGTGTATCAATACATCAATGTGTAGGGGTTGGTTATGCGCATGATTCAATGATTTGTCATCTTCTTCTGAAAAAAGAGAGATAATGTGGAGCTTAGATATGATTAACCATAGCCTAGAACTTGTCTACATCAATGTCTTTTGGAACATTATCAGAATGTAGGGCCTGTTCAAGAACTTCCCTATGCACTGAAGAGATCTTGAGTAACTCAAATATAGAAATCTGAGTTGGTGTTCTTTACAGTTGGTCTATCAAGTTATAGTCTGCAGATGGGATAGTAAATATTTGTCTTTTTGTTGCTGGTTTGGGAATTGTGACAGCAGATACTTTAGAGGATGTCGCTTTCTTGGATGAGGAGTTAGCTCCTTTGATCATGACTTGTGCTTGGCTTCGAGTCACCATGTTTTATTGTGTTGATGTGTCTTTAGCACCCTTAATAGTGATCACATTGATTGATTCATATTTAATGTCCAACATGTTGATCACCTTGTCGTTATTGGAGTAGGTGTAATTCACTTCATTTCATTTTCCTTTATAAGCTTCCCCTTTCTCATAGTTAGGGAATGGTTTGTTAAATGTCGTATGATCTTTGTTAGTGATTATGTCCTTCCACCTTGATTTTTCCTCCTTCAATAGGGTCTTGTATAATGTGCTTGAGCTTAAGATAGTCATTAGTTTTATGTCCTTTTTTTTTATGAAAGACACAATAGGCATTGTCATTCCACCATCTTGGTTTAACTTCTGGTTCCCAAGGTTTCAAATAAGGAATTGTGAGGACTTTATTATCCAAGAGTGTCTTCAAAACTGTCTCAAGAGGTTTTCCCAATGGATTAAATATTCTTTGAGGTCTATTCCATGGTTTACTCTTGTTGCTTTCATTATTTGCTCTTAGTATTTTGGTTGTTACCTTAGCTTCTTTGTTCACTTGTAAATTGTTCATTAGGTTGAACACCGCTAGTTTAGGATTAGCATTGGATGTGTCTACCACTCCATCATTAATAACATTCTTGTTTTCTTTCCACCACTTAGGCTTGTTGTTGTAGTTGGTAGATCTATTATCACTTTGGAGTGTGATTTATCCTTTCTTTACCATGACATCTTCAGCACGGATGGCATTTTTTATCATCCTATCAAAACTTGGTGAATCTTGCATTTGCAAAGCATAGTTCATTTCGGGTACCAAATTGTTAATAAATATTTCCATCTTTTCTGATTCAGGTATTTCTCTTGAGTACCTAGCAAATATTTTCCTCCACCTTTGTAAAAAGTGTGTAAAGGATTCCCCAGTTTGTTTCTTTGTGTTACATAGATCCATCATGGTTACGTTATGTTGTATATTATAGGAGTAATGTTGAATAAAACATTGGATTAACTCCTCAAAATATTTCACACTTGGTGTCAGTTTGGAGAACCACTCCATAGCATTTCCACCTAAACTTCCTGGAAATAGCCTCATTAGGTATGTAGGTTCATGCATGTACTCAATGCTTAGAGAACAAAACTCTCTCACATAGTCATGTGGATAATTTTCTCCCATGTACTTATCATATTTGGGTCTTTCCATGTTGGGAGGAAAGGGAACCATGTTGATACTCTTGTCAAAAGGAAATGGACATATGTGGTCCAAAGAGTATTTTTTTGTTGGTTTGACCTTTTCTTGCTTGAGTGTTACAAGTTCAGATTGCATTAAGGTCAATTGTTTGGTGAGAATAGAAATAGGTGTTGGTACTTCTTTTTCCTTTAGTCTCTCAACGTCATAATATTTAGGGAGTTTGAATCCAAGAGATGCTAGATGTAGGAAGTATTTTTCCTTGTCTTCACCAATGATCTTTTCCAATGTCCTTTGGAATTTTCTACTTTGTTTGAGTTTTTTGTACTCTTCCTCGAGTACATCTTCATTACTATCTGATTCAAACAAAAGGATGATCAATATGTTGTTCTTTTTTGCTACTACTATCTTGGTCTTTTTGGTTTTGTTCATTGTTGTATTATTCAAAATCTCTACTTCATCCTTGATGAGGAGCGTCCATTGTAGGTGAGTCTTGATCGAATAGGGGATTATGAGATGTCTCTCCTTGTTGAAATTGTAGTAATCTAGGAGGTACATATGATTTGTCAGCAAGATACTTGTTACGTCTCATGTTAACTATGAAAGCTGGATCTCAACTTTGTCAAAGGTTTTCCAATAGTGTCAAATAGGATCTCAAATTCTCCAAGAAAGTGTGTCCAAGTAGTCAAAGATTGTTTGTGTTTTTTGGAAGTAAATGACTCCAGTATCAGAGGGTTAGAATGTCCTGATAGTGAGTTGGGAATCAAGATGTTTTGATAAGTGAGTAGACCACACATTTTGAGACCAATTGTGAGAATCCAAAAGGACATTCAAGGTAGACTTCTAAGAAAGTTGTGAAACAGCAACAAGCAGACCAGCAAGAGCAACATGACTGGACTGAAGAGCCAAAAGGGTATCCAAAAGTATTGAATTTATCTAAGAAACATGTGTGCAAGTGCCCACTATCCTAGATGCAACTCCCTAAATGCGAGGTTTGATTTTCCACATGCGAGCTTATGCTAACTAGATACAAGTTTTGATTTCAAGGATGCGAGCAACTTTCCTGCATGTGAGCCAGGAATGACCAGAAGTGACTAAGTTCCCTGAGTGTGAGCTATTGCAACCAGATGCAACCTAGGATAGACCAAAATCAAGCCTCTAATATTTTTTCATGTTTTGTCTTTTTTTGTCTCGAAGTACATGAAATTTTGTTTGACAATAGAGTTTTTCTAAGACTTTCCAGTGATTTGTAAACAACATGAATGTCAGGGAATGAAAATTATTTCTTGTTTCAAGGAGTTTATCTTTTTAGTGAGCTTTTAGGACACATCAAGCAATTTTCTGTTGTTAAGGGTGATCAAACACTTTCCCTATTCCCTAGATTCTAAGCATAGAATGAAAATATTTTCTCGTAGACTCAAGTACACACTCACATGCTAATCAAAATATGGTCATCACCAAGCATGCAACATGATGTCGTATTAGCCATCTCCAAATGCAATTGAGGGCATGAAATGATGAGTATCTTGGGTCAATTACTATTTACCTTGCACAAAGATTATCACCCTTTCAGAGATAAACTAGGTAATTTGACTACAAGTGTTTTGTAATTGTGGGCATCTGTTCACAATCGTCCCCCATAGAATTGCACAAGGAAAAATTGAAGCATATAGCCCTATGAGTACTCAAATGTGTGTAGTCTCGCAAGCAATATTCAAGCAGCTCCGCTCTACACACACTCAAGCATGTTCAAGGAATGATGTCCAAATTCCAGGAACAAAACTGACTACGTCTTCCGAGGCTTTGGCCTACAAGGAAGCATATTGATTATAGTGAGTTAGAAGGGTTGGCATAAAATGTGTCCTCACTTGGGTCATCCTGGGAGATTTTTCCTCAACCAGCAGGCCCTCTAATCTTTTTGAAAGAAATGAAAAGGATTGGCGAGCTTAGGAGTCTAGATTTATGATTCTTCAAAAGAAGAAGAGAATACTCTCCTATTCCGTGTCATTTTATCCCACAAACACACAAAAAATGTTCATTTCCTCAAAATTTGTAACTCAAAACTCAATCCCCCATGATGAGTCTTTGATTATTTCACTTGGAAAGAAGACAAAATCCTCTAGTGAGACTAAGTAATAAGTTTAAGTTCAAATTTTAAGTTCCTATTGTAAGAAAGAACAAAGCATATGAAAGCAAATTTGTTTTGTTCAATTTCCCCAAATTAAGGTGATTTGCTTGTTCATTTACTTTTCCAAAATTAGACAATTTGAGCTTGTTCTTTTTCCCACAAATTTAGCGCTTTTCTTGTTCAATTACTATCCCAAAAGAATTAGACAAGTGAGTTTGCTTTGTTTATTTCCCCAAATTCCTTATCAAATCTTAAATTGACTTGTGAGTTTCTGATTTTCCTTAAAGGAAAAAAGCATAATCCTCTGGCCAATTTACTAAGTGATGGAAAAAATATTTAGTTTTGAAATATTTGAACAAATAAAGTCAAGTTGAATGATTCGGCAACCTGCAAACCACAAGTTAGTAGTTTCTTTCCAACTTTTTGAGAAAAAAGTCTCTAACAACCTGCAAACAAATGTTAGGTTGTTTAAAGCACAGAAATAGACATGGTCAACAGATTAGTGGTTAGACATTCAAATTTTCAAATCAATCAACCAAATGTGACTATCTTTCCTGAATGTGATCCTAAAATTCCTGTATGCGATTAATAGTTCTGGATGTGAGCTTTTACACTAAAGGTGAGGAAATATTTACCAGATGTGAGTCTTCCCTAGAGGGGATTTAGGATCCACCATATGTGAGCTAATAAATCCTAGATGTGATGTGATTTCCTAGATGCGAGGATCTTTATTGAATGCAAGCCTTGACAACTAAAGGCGACTCTGAACCTGAAAACAAAGAACCCAAATTAGCCAAAAATGATTAGAAAATGGGGAGAAATCTAAGGATCTTCCCCATGGTGGGTGCCAGAAATGTGTGTGTATTTTGTGGATCTGCTAGCTGTAACACAAAACTTCAATATGTCATTGCATTAGTGAAATAACATGAAATATAAGAGTTATAGCACATATCAATCACCAAAATTGACATATTGCTCCTATCTAAGAAGAGTATGAAATATTCTATAATTACCCTCAGATTATGCATAAATCAATGACAAAATCATGCTTAGAATGGAATATTTAACTAAAAATGCAAGCTAAATGCTCAATCAAAGTTCATTTTAGAGCTCCAATTGAAAGATTATAACAATTCTAAATGTTTGTGCTAATATGCATTAAGAAATTAGGACAACATAAGTTTGCAAATGAAATTGTAAAATTAGGGGCAGCATAAGGGTGCTTTCAAATTGTTAAGATTAAGGGCCCATTGAGCTCAAAATTCATTCCATTTATAGAATAATTTGAGGAATGAGAGGTTAGGATTTATTTGTGAAGAGAGGTGGAGATTGAATCCTTGGTGATCCATGTGAGGTGATCCAAGTGATTTAACTCTCATTAGCTAGGGAATTGACTTTCCCTTTTGCAAGTGAGGAGTTGTAATTAGGATTTTATTTAATTCCTTTTAATTAATTACCTTAGCCATGTATTTGTTTGTTTTTTATTTAATTGATTTGATTTGATTTAATTAGCTAAAGCAATTAATGTAAATTAGTGATGATATCACTTAGGAGATTAAATTTGATTTAAATGAATTATGCCAATTAATTGAAGAATTGTCTTGAAATAATTAGGGGTATAATCACACTTAGGGTAAATAGGGTCTATGGTCAGAGAAGACTAAATTAGGGTGATGTAAAATCTAGGGCTAGGCCCCACGGTGGGCACCAAAAAATTATATGTGTTTATGTGGACTTAACCTGTACATGCAAATCTTCGAACACAACACTCTATAACTCATTAATTCAATTGTTTTGATTAATAGGAAAAAATAGGTTTTGAAGGGACCCAAAACCCTTTACAAACTATTACAACATAGGAATAAGTAATAAATACCACTAGAACAACAAAAAAAGTAGGCCTATAAGAGGAAGCAACACAACCCGAGAAAGACACAGAAAAGAACACCAGTAGAAAGGGAAAAATCCTAAGGGACACCCAGATCAAGACCCAACACAAGAAAAAGTAGCATGACCCATCAGGGTCTCATCCATTTTTTCTTGAATCTCCTCCATCCTAACAATAATGTCTTTGATCTCCTAAATACTCTTGTTTTCAGTAGAATACTTCTTCTTTGCACTAGCCCTAGTCCTCGTGCATAGCCCACCACTCTCTTTGTGAACCTCATCCCCATAATTACCACCTTCACCCAGACCTTTATCCAACACATCAACCAGGGCTTTAAGGTTAGTTCTAGAGGCCTTCATGCTATCTCGGTTGCGGTGGGGGATTTCATAGATGGTGTTCTCCAATTTATCCACTCGACTAGTCATAACCTCCAGAGAATTCCCCATCTCCAAAGGATGATTCATACTAGCGTCATTTCTCCACCCATCCATCTTTTCTTGAAGCCCATTATACTTAGCTTCAATATTTCTATATTTCAAGTTCAGCATTTTGATTTACTAGAAACACCATTTATTAAATCTGAAGGAATAGAGAGTTTCTGCTTTAGCAGTTTGTAATGCACTGAGGGTTACCTCCTCTCTATCATTGAAGTCATAAAAAATGAGCCTAATTGAAGCTTCCCTGACCCGCTGGTTACTCACATCATCCACATAATCCTCATTTTTCACAAGGTTCTCATGAGAAAAAAGGACATCATGCATGGTGCCCACCACAAAGTTATCAAATATGAGCACCTCACCATTCTTTTCATTCTCATTTTTTTCATAAATATCCATAGTAGCAAACTGAACAGCCGTGTCAACTAAATCCTCTAAATTTTTGGAGTCCTGGATAAGGTTCTCACTAGAAATACCTTCAGTTTTGGGAATAGTTTTTCCATATATCAAACTAGCATTACCATCGTTACCATGTCCTCTCTTTTTTTCTATATTCTCCATTTCCCGACCCTGGTCATCAACTTCCTCCTAGACATTGTTCTCAGCAACTTACTCCTCTTTATTCTTAGTGTTTCCCATATCAATCCCTTTAGCCTTAAAATCTTCCTGCACCTCTTTATCCTTGTCATAATCATCAGTCGCTTCCTCCTCCCTGATAGAACTAGGGGCTTTATCCTCAACAAAGTTCTCATCATCAATGGAGTCATCTATCTCATACTCACCCTCCTCACTACTTTCTTTAGAAATATAATCCCTCTTAGTGGCACTCTACCCACCTTTCTTTGAGTTACCCTCACTATTACCCACAGCTTTCCTTTTGTCTTTACCTAGAACAAGGGTCTTGTTTAAGGTTTCAAGGACATTGTCCCTGATATGCTCGTAGATCAATAAAATAAGGCCCTCGTGTAGAAATGGCTTCTTATCCTTCTTCTTATGCTCAATAAGACCCTTGGTCAACAAAATATGTAAATGTTAAGGGATGTTAACCAAATCCTTATGCCTAAAGTGATTCAGAAGTACAAAGTGGTGCGACTGAGCCCTCATAAAATGCCCATCCAAAGTCATATACTCCATGATCACAATAAACACATTGTGCCACACCTCCTTAATATTATTTACATCAATGAAGCCATTAGCCTTAGCATCATTGAAATTACCTTTTTCCTTCTCATATTTCAGAAAAAAAAATTTCCATGTCTGAAATCTTGTGAATTTTGAAGAAATTCAAACCCTTGTTGGGAATGTCAGTGATTTTAGAAATCAACTCAAATGAGAGAACCACCATCTTCCCATCCATAGTGACAAATTCATTATGCCAACCCTCAAAAAACTCCTGTGTAATAGTTTTATCAAACCCATGGACCTTTTCCATATATGAGGTAATTCCCCCTTTTTTGATCTTGTGCCACTCCATAGCCATCTCCTCCACCTTCAGCTTCAAACAGTTGTCAGGCTCTTCCCTTTTCAAGTCCCCTCGCATCCATTTCAAATTCAAAGAAAACTCTCTCTTTGTTAACACGGAGTAAAAAATGCTCAAGTTGTCGACTTCAAACAAATGAAGAAAGACACATAAAACTACCCAGAAAACATGTGAGAGGAAAATGTCATTAATTTTGCTACCATCACACCACGCTTTCCAATCACTGCCTACGTGATCCATAGTCCTCAGAATGTTAATCCTAATTAAACGGTAAGTTTCCTTCCTTACTAGTGATCCTATCATAATTAATTTTATCTTTGATATCTTCATTAAGATTTTTATAATCCTCCCAAGTCATGATGTCATTAGACTCAACTCCATAGTTTGCTAAGTTGCATGCCATGTTGTTACTTTCCCTATACACATGTGATATGTGAACCTTAGCAAAGGATTTAATAATATATTTGGCCTTTTTAATAACACTCTATAGTCCACAAAGGGAGATAATCACCTCTAAGGCATTTTATAATATTCATAGAATCCCCCTCAATCCAAATATTTTGGAAATTAATTTTTTTACCAAGTCAAGACTATAGAAAGCACCAAGGGCTTTAGACACATGGTTAGTCTGGGATCCCAAAGGGACCAATATATCTGCCATAATTCCCTCTATAGTATTTGATGACCCCACCACTCCCCGCGGGACCAAGATTACCGTTAGCAGCTCCATCAAAATTGGTTTTGACCCATCCATCAAGAGGAGAGGTCCAAACATAATTATCCCTCTTTTTGTTCTTCACCTTGGTTTCATTTAAGTTCCAAAAATTCATCATGTACTAGTTTCTATCCCCAATCTAATTGATAGTATAAGACAAATGTTCATAAATCCCCCTAACAAATTTTTCAAACACCATAGAAGGAGAAGACTACTTTTCTCTAAAAATTCTATTATTTCTTTCCTTCCACAATTCCACGCCATATGAGGAACAGCCAAACTCCAAGCACTGGTCACATTCTCCTTAGAGCTCGGACATATCCACTATTGGAAAATATCATGGGTGGAAGAAGGGAAAACCGAGCAGATATTCCACTTCAGCTAAAGAAAAGACCAGACATGTTGAGAGAAGGGGCAGTGCAAGAAAAGGTGACTAGCACTCTCTTCATCAAAACAACACAAACAACATCTTTTAGGGATATAGAAACCTCTTTTAATAAGGTTATCCATAGTGAGAACCTTATTTTATATAAAAATCTAGTAAAAAAATTCAATTTTAGGGGTTAGATAATTGTTCCAAGCTTTCGACCAGAAGGGCTTGATAGTCGGATTTTCAAATTGCATCAAGCAAGAAGTAGCCACCAAGAACTAACCAGAAGATGTTATCCCCAAAACAATGGATTCCTCCCTACCACATTATCCTCACTAGTGAGGCAGTCATCTAAAGATGGGTGATCATAGAGGTATTTATGTTTACATATAGTATTCCATTCTTTATCTTCTCCATATAATCTCCAAACCTATTTGGCCAAAAGAGCTTTGTTGGCCACCCTAATGGGTCTCAAACCAAGACCCCCCATCTTTTTTGGTTTGAAAATCTTGTCCCAAGAAACCAAAGGGATGTGATTCCTTTCCTCAGAACCAGATCAGATAAACCTTTTCTAAATACATTCAATTTTCTCAGTGAACTTAGCAGGAATCTTAAAAAGGATAAGAGCGTAGATTACCAAATTTTGGAGAGTATACTTGAGAAAAGTCACTTTAACTACTTGAGACAATATAACACCTTTCCAACCAGCAAGTTTTTTGTTAAATTTTTCAATCACAGAGTTCTAGAAGGACTCGGGCACTTTCAGACCAAGAGGAAGCCCAAGGTAGGAAAAAGGGAAGCAATTAATATTACAACCCATGATTAGAGAAATTCTTCTTTGTCTTTCCTCTAGGGTATTAATGAAAAAAAAAGAACTCTTATTCCAATTGATTAATTGGCACATAGCCCTGGTATAAGTGTTAAGAGCACTTTTCATGGATCTAGCTTCCTTCAAAGTAGAAGACCCCATAGTAACAGTGTCATCCACAAATTGAGCATGCTATCAAATCAAATTATTAGAGGAAGGCCACAAACCCTAGATGGCCCCCTCCAAAACCATCATATTCATGTATCTACCCAGGCATTCAGTCATAATGGTGAAGAGAAAGGGAGAAATTGGGTCTCCTTGCCTTAAACCTCTGGTGCTTTTTAAAAAGTTAGTAGTATATCCATTAATGATGACAGCAAAGGAAGTAGTAGAGATTAGTTGGAATATAACGTAGATAATTATATCACCAAACCCAAATTTCTTCAAAACCAAGCACATAAATCTCCAGTCAACGTGATCATAGGCTTTGGAAAAATCTAGCTTAAGGAGAAAGCCATGTTTACCAGACGTAGCCAAGGAATGGATGTTCTCATGCACCATAATGATGGAGTGAAGAATCTGCCTACCAAGGAAAAAGCCATTCTTTTGAGGGGTAATCAACAAAGAGAGGATGGTCAACAGTCTAGTGCTTAACACCTTCGAGATGATTTTGTAAATAGAGTTGCACAGACTAATAGGTTTGAACTGATCAAAGGACTCCGCTCCAAAACAGTCTTGGAAATGAGCACAAGAAAGGTACCATTAATTTCCTTCAGCATGTTTTGACTTCCAAAAAATTCCTTAGCAGCATTAGAAATGTCCTTCTCCAGGATATGCCATAATTTATAGAAAAAGAACATAGGGAACCCATCAGGTCCAAGGGTTTTACCCCCTTCAAAAGAGAATACTATGGCCTTAATCTCCCTATCAGAAGGGATGGATGAAAGATCTTTGTTTTTATTTTCCAAAAGGACCTTAGAAATAGCCTATAAAAGCTCATTCTAATCAGCCATATCCAAATTGGCCTCCTTTCCCAAAAGAGAGGAGAAAAATCAGGCCACCTCCTTTTTATTTCCTGCTCCTTGCTGACACTATCCTCTTTAGAAATGTGGGCTAATCTATTAGCATCTCTATGCTTAAGAGTAGTGAGGTATAATAATTTAGTGTTTTTATCTCCCTCTTTAGGCCATAGAGGCCTAGATCTTTGTCTCCAATAAGTTTCTTCTTTAGCGATAATATTATGGTAATTAACTAAAGCACTCTGCTCTTGATCCCTTAGGACCTGAGTAAGCCCCAACTACTGAATAGAATCCTAAATATCCTTGAGATCCTTTTTAACTTGATTCTTTTGCTGGAAAATATCCCCAAACACCTCTTTATTCCATCCCTTGATGTTCTCTTTGATGTTCCTAAGTTTTTTGGCCACCTTGAACGAGGCATTCCCTTCCACTGTTATATTCCACCATAATTGGATCATATTTTCCAGGTCAGGATGTAAAGTCCACATTTTCTCAAACTGAAAGGGGTAGTTCTTATGACTAGAGATAGGGTCCACAACCAAAGAAATCAAGAAGTGGTCAGAGATGATTCTAGAGAAGGAGGAAAGGGGACAGTAATAATTGGTCATCCAACCATGGGATATTAAAGCCTTGTCCAATCTAACCTGAATGTTGTCTTTGCCAATTCTCCTATTTGACCAAGTATAATTGATTCCATGAAGGTCCATATCTAAAAGAGCCTGATTATTACTAAAATCCATAAGATCCATCCTACCTTCCATTTGAGAATTAATGTCTCCATACTTCTCAGTTTTAGTTAGGGGAGTATTGAAGTCCCCCATAATCAACCAGCAGTCATCCTTTAATATTTTCCTCCTTTCGGTCAGCTTTTTCTAAAATTTGTCTCTGCTCACTTTAGAGTTAGGGGCATAGATATTTTTAACAACCTAGCTAAAATTATCTCTAATATTATGCATTCTAACAGGGACCATGTTGTCATCTTCATACATGATCTCACCATGATTAATCTTTTGGTTCCAATAAAGAATAGTTTCTCCAGAGGCACCAGCCCAACTGCTACTACTAACACCACAACTATGAAAGATCTTCATTTTTTCAACTTTTTATTTACTCATTTTAGTTTCTTGAACTAGAAAAATATCAGGTTTATGGTCTCTTACCAGATTATTCAAAATGTCTTATTTATGAGGGGCATTCAATCCCCGTAAGTTCCATGAGATTATCTTCATTATCTTTTTGGGGAGAAGGCCTCAAGGATGGTTCTTTTCTTACCATTCTCAACATCCTTCCAACTATCTTTCTCCCTATTCCAGTCTTGGCCTATTTTCTTTCTAGTTCAGCCTTTGGTTTTCCTACATTCGCTTTCTTGCTTCTGCTCTTAATTCCTTCATGCGGGAAAGGAGAAGCTTGGTTTATCCCCTTGTTGTTATTTTTACACTCAAAGTTAACCATTTTTCTTTCTCAGATTCTTCTTGCTTGTTACTGATGAGGGAGAGAACTCCTCCTACCAAGTTAATAGGGGACTTAGAGCTAACTAAAATAACTACATTTCCACTTTATTCCTTAAATATATCAAAATATGGAGTCTCCCCAATAATGTTACAACCCTGAGCATCTTGAAACTTCCTATCTTCTAGCAAGAAGGAGGATCCATTCTCCACAAGAAATTCATGCTTGTTCACTCTAGATTCCCTCCTTAGTATCCTCTAACACTCTCTTTGAGTCTTGTTGGATTCCTTCCTCATTGAAAACAATCTCAGGCATTACGAGAAAGAACTGGTTGTCCCCTAGATCCTATCTTAGCTGCACATAATTCCTCTTGGAATGAGGGGAGGAAAGTTCTTCAATGTCAACATCGGCCTGGGAAGCCATTCTATCTCCTTGAGAACCCTTCTTAGCTAAAGCACTCAAAATCTCATCAAGATAATCCATACCTTTTGAATCCATGTCTTGCAACTCATTTTTGTTCTGTTACCCCACATCCATCTTTATTGACTCTTCAGTCATACTACTATTGCTTGATTTTTTTGGGCGCCAGACTGTATTGTTCTTCCTGGTCTCAACACTCTGATTATCCTTCATCTTATTAGCTTTAAGAAAATGATTCTTGTCCCAATAACCAATATTTTTGTAGTTTAAACAGGCAACAGGTAGAGACTCAAACTCTACTGGTTGTTTCCATTTGCCCATTTTGGATACCAAATCTATAGTTGAAGGTAAGTCTGTAGATTTGCAAATATTAACACAAATCTGAGCATTTACCAACCTTGATTTCAAAGTAGTTGCAGGATCCACTGACAAAATTTCTCCAAAAAAACTTGCAATCCCTTTAAAAACACTTTCACTCCAGTATTCCAAAGGGAGACCCGACAGTTTAACCCAGGTAGGAGGTGAATCCAAAAATTAGTCATTTAGATCAAAGTTTGGTTCCCACTTTCTCAAAGCCAAAGATGATTTACCCAATAACCCATGGCCCTCCACATAGAGCTTTGGTCAGATCCTCTTTTTTTGTGAAGGAGAAAGAAAAGAACCTCTTAGGCATAGCTTTTATATCAACCTGGCCCTTCAGATACCATCTTCTCTAGATGAAGCTACGAACATTATCTATGTTCGATCGTGGTCCAACAAATTTCCCAACCAGCATTAAATCCATCAAATCCATGGTTTGATCTATCACTTGATCAGGGATGAAGATCAAAAACTCACCTTTAGAAGGGTTGGAGGTGTTATTCACTTATGGAAGGGAGGATTTTCCTAAAGTTTTTCTGCCAAACAGTGCCAGCTAGGGATGGTCAGCCAGTTTTGAATCCCCATTATCCTGGGATCCAAAAATATTGAGTGCCACCTCCCGGGTCTGAAGATGCACTATCACCTTGGTGGTACCCTAAATTTTGAGAATTTATAAGTCCCAATCCATTATCAAGAAGCAAGTTTCTCCATACTAAAAAAATCAAAGGAAGGAAGCTTTATGACATAAATAAATAGAACTAACTAATCAAAGCCTTCAGAAAATGCTGGAATTTCAACCTGCTACAAATCTGATGCTGATAGAGGTTGAATATTGTCAAATTTTAAAAATATAAAAATAACCCAGTTTGGGAAATCAAATTTCCTATCTCCAGCAGAAATATTATCTTTTCACAAGGAGTTTTGGATTTTCAACCAAAGCCAAATCTGAAAGTTAGGTAGTTATTTTTTAGTTAGTTATTTGTTTTTTCAAAATAATTTGTAATAAGGGTTGTGTCTTTTCACCTTAAAGAGGTGTGAAATCCACTCAAACACACATATATATATAATGTAAAATGACAAGACAATACAATATAATACAATTTCACATATTTGGATAGTTTTGGATCAACAATGATAACATGGACCTAGATGCACTTTTTTAAAAAAATCAATAAAGATAAGTGCTTTTTCTTCATATATGCAATTGTTTCATTAATCATTTTACAATTAGTCCCTCGGATAAACCAATAGGACTTCTTAAAAGTGATATTTTGATGTGCATGCTTCCTGATTTGATTTATATTCTATATTTTCAATTGATTTTCTCATTTTGCATGGTTAAAGTATGTTGATTGAGGCCTCAGTCAATTGGGCTGTCATCTAAGAAGTATTACCCTTTTGAAATATCTCTAAAAAAAATTTAGCTTGCATGTACATTCCATAACACCTTTGAAGTGATAAGTTTTCTTGTAAAACTATCTCTGAGGTTGAATATAAGATTGGAATGATAGTGACTCTATTTCCCATGGTTGATTAAGGCACTAGTCTTTATTACTTATTTGGATTATAGTTATTTAGTTCATTGTTTATATTTTTGTGATATCTTATCTATCTATTCATTTCAAACTACATACACATTTACCAAACATTCTTTCAATTACTTAAAGTATTTCAATTTATAGTTCATGATATATTGCTTTCAGTTAGATTTCTTTCAAGTGCCTTGCCATACTTGAGAGAGAAGGTTGAAGTGT
>MU226418.1:911217-927087 GCA_018584345.1 Thuja plicata | reverse complement strand
ATGAAAATGTTTATTAAATAAAAATACAAATATTTTGTTCAAGCATAGTAGTGAATGATTTCTTGAACTTTAAGGGGTCAAAATGCTTAAGAAATCACCTCAGTTCTCAGTAAAAGTTTGATCATTAATCCAAACATTCACTCCTTGTTTGATAAAGATTTCTAGACAAGCATATTATTGAATGATTTCTGGACAATATGCTAATAATACAAGTTATTGAAGGTAGATTTCTTTTCTATACTTTATTGATCTTTTTGCATTACTTTTGCAGATTGTTTCACTGAGGAATATACTTGAAAGCATTAGTAGGGAAATATTTACCAATCAACAACAGCATGGTCGTCTCTTACAAATTTGCCTCACTGATGGATACTCAAATGTTACTACAATAGAGTATCGTCCCTTTGCATCCATTCCAACAGAGTTGGCACCTGGGACTAAGGTAGTTCATCTTGAATTGTTTTACAAAATAGTATAATTAATTATTGTAAACAACATCTTTGAACATGCTCCAGATCCATAAATCATGTTGTGAACCATCGCAACATGCTACAACACCAATTCATCCAAGAACAATAAGAACACCAACACGTTACATGAAAAATATTCAATTCTAATCATATAATCCAATGCAATCCAGTAACACGAATAGGACACAATCAAGAAACATCAGTAAGCAACATGAAATACCAAGACATCAACAGAAACAACTCTATCTCATAAATCATACTCATCTCTGCACTATTCATCAAGAACACTAATCAATAACCATTGTCATAAAAATATATTTCTAGCATCCAAATCATGAACCGCTCAAACTGAGGACACACATCCAATTCCTTAACTCACCACTAGGTTAGCAACAAATAATATTTCAAAACCAATCCACACCAATCAATAACTGAAACAATGTCTTGGACAGAATAACCAAAATAATAGTCTAGGATAAATCCTTCATAGCTCACTCAAATCATCATGTGAACCTATGAAACTTGAACTAAATCAAGTATAGACATCCCCAAACATATTACCAGCTTCGCAACATCTGATATTCAATATAGTAACCGTACCATAGAATTCATCTCACTAAACATCTTAGGAACATTGTCACCAACAATAGGAGTATGTTGACATAAATGAAAAAACATTAATTCCAACACATATATGTACAATATAAACAATATATCAACAATCTACCCCTTTGGCATTGATAGAAACATATGATGTGAAAAATTAAATCAATGTACAAAGAAACAATATCAATAGTACTACCAGCAATATCCACAATATGACATAGTTGTTCTACTATCCCTCCCTCAAAGTCTCATACTTATTTTTCACATGAACATCTCCCCCTCTTTGAAATCAATGACAAAGGTACATGGATGCACTAAGTCATAGAGGCCAAAAATATGAACAAACATCTCTCAAAACTAAATGAACATCTCTCAATCACTACTCCCCCTAAGGAGTGGCCACCAAAAACATCAATCCAAATTAATGATAATCTGTAAGCACACTGGAATAATGCATCTCAATGCATTTCTAGCTCTGATCAAGAGGGTAAATCACCCCAATCTTACCTCAGAGATACTCAAAATTATCCTTTGGAAAGGGCTTCATGAAAATATCTACAATCTCCTCTTTTGTAGATACATGCTCCAATCTGACTTCTTTCTCACTAACCTTGTCTCTCAAGAAATGATATTTATTATAAATATTCTTTGTCTTTGAATGCAAAACAAGGTTCTTTAAAATATTGATAGCACTTGAATTGTCACAATGATTAGTAATAGGCTCATGAATAATCACTCTAATATCTTTCAACATTTTCTTCATCCACATTACTTGTGTACAATTAATAGAAACAACAACATATTCAGATTTAGCAGTATATTGTGATATACAATTTTGTTTCTTACTTGCCCAAGAGACTACTCTCTTACCCAAGAAGAATGCTCCACCACTTGTGCTCTTTCTATCATCCACATTACCTACCCAATCCATATCAGTAAATACACTCAATGTAAAATCATCATCCTTTCCATACAAAAACCATAATCAAGTGCTCCTTTCAAGTATCTGAATATTCTCTTAACAACAACAACATATAATTCCTTCGGTTCTTCTTGAAATCTAGCAACAATGCAAATAAAATTCATAATATATGGTCTAGTGTGTGTCAAGTATAGTAAGCCAGAGATTATAGATCTATATCTTGTCTGATTTACATCAGGTGTATCATCATTTTTTCAATTTACAACCAGTAATCATAGGAGTACCAACAAGTTTTAAATCATCCATGCCAAATTTGTTCAACGATTCTTTCACATACTTAGACTAAGATATGAAAATACCTTTATTAGTTTGTGTAATCTACAGCCCCAGGAAAAATTTCATCTCACCTATCATAGACATCTCAAATTAATCTACATCTCATCAAAAAATTCCTTACTCAACTTTCCATTTCCAACAAATGTAATATCATCCACAAAGGCTTCAACAATCAAAATGTTATCGTGATCAATTTTGAAGTACAAATTCCTATCAAAGGTACCTTTACTGAAACCAAGTGTCAGTAAATACTTATCTAATCTCACATACCAGGCTCTAGGTTCTTGTTTCAATCCATAAAGTTCTTCTTCAATCTGCAAACTATGTCATCGTCATCGGTCAAAGGAAAACCATCTGGTTGCTCAATGTATACTTCCTCTTCAAAATCTCCATTCAAGAATGTAGGCTTAACATCTATCTGATATACCTCAAAATCTATGTAAGTAGCATATGCAAGAAACATCATAATAGCTTCAATTCTATCAAAGGAGCAAAGGTCTCCTCAAATTCAATTCCTTCCATTTGTGAGTATCCCTTGCAAACAAGTCTGGCTTTATTCTGAATGACTTCACTTTCTTCATTCAATTTATTTTTGAATACCCATTTAGTACCAATCACATTATTGTCTTTAGTTCTAGGAAAAAGTACCCATGTCTTATTATTTTCAATATGTTCCAATTCTTCTTCCATTTCTTCCCAACTATCATATTTACATACTTCATCAACATCTTTAGACTCAATCTTAGAAATCAAACAAATTTCACTTCTAGCAATTCTTCCTCTAGTCTGATTACCCTAATTACTATCACCAATAATATGTCTTTTTGAATGATTTAACTTTACATACCTGGGCGTTTTTGGATTTTCTTTTGTAGCAGACTCTTGTGTTTCCACTTCTTTATCATTTGCATCTTCTTCATTTTTTCTATCAATCCATTCTAATTCTGATTCTATGTTTGCACTATCTAACTTTCTTCTTCATCATCTGATTCAAATCTACAAGACCTGGCATATTTCTAAAAAATTTCATCCACTTTCACATTTGCACTTTTAATTACTTTCTCCAACCTCTATTTATAACAAGTATATGCTTTTCTTTTTGAAGAATAAACAATAAATATTCCATAATCACATCTAGGATCAAATTTTCCTAAGTCTTCATCTCTTCTAATATAGCATTTACTTCCAAAGATTCTAAAATACTTCACTATAGGAATATGACCATACCAAAGTTCATAAGGTGTCTTATCAGTTCCTTGCTTAATTTGTACTCGGTTCAATGTGTATACTTCAATGCTAATAACTTCTCTCCAATAGATCTATGAAACATTTCCTTCAATCATCATGGTTCTTAGTAGTATCTAGAACAGTTATATTTCTTCTCTTTGTAATTCTATTCTACTTTGGGGTCTACAGAGCAGACATTTGTATCTTTATTCTATGCTCTTTACAAAAAGTGTTAAACTCAGTAGAAGTAAATTCTCCACCTCTATCCGATCTCAAACATTTCAACTTCAATCGTGTTTTAGTCTCAACCATAGCTTTGAAAATATTGAATTTATCAAAATATTAAGACTTCTCTTTCAAAAATTTAACCTACATCATTCTAGAATAATCATCAATGAATAAAATGAATTACATGTTCCCATAATATCTTCTTTTTCTTGTAGGACCACATAGATCAGTATGCACCGAATCCATAATTTCACTTGAAGAATAAATCTCTCTTAAAAGTAGACTTAGTCAAATTACCCAATTTATATTCCTTACACATTGCATTAACACACTTCAATAGTTTAGGAAGATCTCTAACAGCTCTTGTAGTACTTATCTTCACAATAGTATCAAAGTTCACATGACAAAATCTTGTGTGCCACAACCAACTGTCATCAATCTTAGCAATCAAGCATCTACTATTGGAATTTTTCAAATGAAATACATTACCTTTTGTATTTCTTCCTATAGAAATCTCAATTTCTGAGCTTCCAATAATCTTTCACATTCTATCCTTGAATTTTAGGTTATAACCTTTATCAACTAGCTGATCCCACTCAAAATATTATATTTCAAACCTTCAACATACAGAACATCATTAGTATTATTCTTACCATCAAGAGTAATAGAACCTTTTCCTTTGATCATAAAATAGTATCATCACCAAATCTGACAACATCGCCATCATACCTTTCCAATTTCACAAAATTGTTTTTGTCTCTAATCATGTGTTGTGAGTATCCACTGTCAATAACCCATTCATCCTTCTTATCCACGTGTGAAACCAAGGATTTTTGTTCATTCAACAAACTAGGATCTTCATCTTTGATATCAATAAACACAATATCATCTTCACTTTTTTTAGATTCATCATCAGTCACACCTTCATCAGTAACATAATAAAACTTCTTCTAATATTTATACTTGAATTTATTAGGCTTGTACTTATGTTCTCTATTAGGACATCTTGAAGCAATATGAACAATATTATTACATACAAGACATTTGAAAGGAAACTTTCCTTGATACTTACCAGATCCCTTAGGTAGTCTCTTTGCAATTAGGGCTTCAAGCTCATAAAGCTTCCTTTCTTCTTCTCCAATCTCTTCCCATTCCTTAGCATATATAGATTCATACTTAGATGAACTTTCTCCAAAATTATATCTTTGCTTATCCTTGGAGACAATAGCTTAAAATGCAGTTTCAAATTTAGGAAGATTGTCAATAAATTCTCTCATTTCAAAAGTAGATAACTTACCAATCAATAAATCTCTTGTCATAGGTACCACGGTTCTGATTTCTTCAATAGAAACAACTTTATGATTTTAAACAGGAGGAAAGGATCTTAGGATCTTAGAAACAATTTCATTCTCATCCAAGGTTCCGCAAGTGAATCTGATTGCACAAACAAGTTTGGTGATCTTATTCTCATAAGTATTAATGTTCTCATCTTCAGTCATCTTCAATGACTCATATTTTCCTTTCAGACTTTACAACTTAGCTTGCTTCATAGATTCATCTCCTTGATATAATGTCTCTAACTTTGTCCATACATCATGTGCAATCTCTAATCCTTTAATGTTTTTGTATTAAGCATCTGAACGATGCACTCAACAAGGCTTCTTGAGCTTTCATATTGATGTTGAATTTTTTATGATCATCTGCAGTCACAATAGCAAGATCTATTGAAGGCTTGTAATCTTTCTTTGTAACAACCCAATGTACTTCACTAGGAGATCTCAAGTGTGTAATAATTTGGTCCTTCCATATAGTATAATTTGTTCCATCAAATCTTGTTCTCTCCTTCTTAAAGGTTGACATCTTGGATCTCCTCAAGCGGTTAATATTCATAAAGAGAACATTGGCTCTCATACCAATTGTTAGAATAAATGAAACACACACAACTGAGAGGGGGTGTGAATCAGTTGTAACTAAAAACTCAAGACCTTTAACCAAATTACCAACTTAACCCCAGATCCAAAAGATAAACATGAATGCAAGAACATAACACAGTAATCACTGCATAACACCAAGATTTTTGATATTGAAACCCTATTAGTGGAAAAAACATGGTGGGGATCAAACCCACAAGATGAATGTACTTTGTTGAAAGTACTATACCCTGTTAAGAGTATTACAAATGGGAATGCACATACATTGCGGCATACTGCCTAGACCTCACTACTCAAATACAACAAGGATCTCAATACCAAGGATGGCTCACTGCCTTACAAAAATCTCTGATCTCAAATCATAAAGGACATACTGTACAAACTCACGAACTGACAAACAACATCTCCGATATGCCAAAATAGTTCCAATGAAGTACAAAAATTGTCTGCCTCAATTGCAAATTACACTCATACCTCTTCTCATACTCTCTTCCACACATTCGCATTCTCTCAATCACAAATGAGGACATCTTTATATACATTACATGAACTTTATCTCAACTAGGTCATCCATGGACCTAATTACAAAATACAACTCAATACATAATGTGATTCATTGATTGTTGGCTAACACATAACAATGATCCAGAACAACATCCTCGAAAACACTCCATATCCATAAATCATGCCATGAACCATCGCAATATGCTACACCACCAGGTCGGCCAAGAACAACAAGAACACCAACATGTTACATGAAAAATATTCAATCCTAATCACATAATCCAATGTGATCCAGCAACACGAATAGGAAATGATCAAGAAACATTAGCAAGCAACATGAAATACCAAGACATCAACAAGAACAACTTTGTTTCATAAATCATACTCATCTCTACACTATTCATCAAGAAAACTACTCAACAACCACTGTAATAAAATAAAAAAATAGATTGCCAACATCCAAATCATGAACGACTCAAATTGAGGACACACATCAGTATCCTTAACTCACCACTAGGTTAGAAACAAAGAATATTGCATAATTGATCCACACCGATGAATAATTGAAACATTGTATTAGATAGAACAACCAAAATAACTCACCTCCTTATCCATTTCCCCTATGAAATGTTGGTTTGGTCTAAAATGATGAGCAGGTGCAACTGGATTGGGTTTTTATGGAGAATATGGACCAATTTGTTTGTAACTAGGATTAACCCTTGAAACACTCACTTATTAAGTTGATTTGGAGATTGTTACTCCTGCATGTTTGTTGGAGCCTATGGAAGGAAAGGAATAATCAGGTTTTTAGAGGGGAGGAAAAGGATGCCAAAGTAACGGCTAGAATGGCAGTGAATCTGTTGATGGAGAATATTAATACTTGTCACTAGATTACCCCCCANCCCCCCCCCCCCCCCCCAAGCAGTTAGATTATAAGTTGGCTAAGGCTTGGCAGCTGCCTCCCTCCTTCTAGGCTTTTGATTTCTCCAAGGCGATTGTGAGGAAAAACACCAGGTGGTCCCCCCGGAGGAAAATTATGTCAAAATCAACTTTGACGGGGCTGCCTCCACTGGTAATGTAGATGGGGGAAACATTATCAAAGATCACCAAGGTTAGATGATTTTAGCCTATGCTCTTAATCTTGGGACAGGCTCTAATAATGTGGTAGAAATTTCTGCCCTTTTCTGGGGCCTAAGGGTGGCAGTTTCTTCAGGGATCAAAAAACTGATTATCGAGGGTGACTCAAAAATTGTGATAGAAATGGTCAAAGGTAACTTTAGAGCTAGTTGGAAAATGTACAATCTATTGTAAGACATCTAGTTTCTTCTCCCTAGGTTTGAGGATTTTAAATTACAGCACATTTATAGAGAGGGAAATGTCATTATTGATGCCCTGGCAGCTTTGAGCATGGGCTTGCAGGGCATTCGATGCTAGAAGAATTTGAATTCCTTAACCAAGCAAACTGTGTTGCTTGTGAAAAAAGTAAGCAAGCTAATTAATGAAGAATGTGGATGAGGCTGATTGGACTAATGTGGCAGCTTCTAGTTTTATGAGGAGAAGAACTCATTCAAATTTCAAAATCACTATGGGTAAGGAAATCAATTTTAGTATTATTATGAAAAGATGGGCCCTTATTGCCTATTCAGGAAAAAGTATGGGAAATCTCAATTTTTGCACTGATGTGGGGATTGGCACAAGTCTTGTTGACCCTGATATGATGGCTAAGCTTATTTGGAAATTAAAACCAAGGATCTGCATTCATTTCCCTACACACAAGGTATTTTCTTTCATTTCGGCTACCCATGTGATTTGTACCCTCTTGGCTAATTCCTACAAGGCTTAGATTTTCTCTGGTTTTCTATCATTCACTTCGCTGACTATCTGTGTAGGGCTCTCTATGGTTTTTTTTGGGTTTCGGTGAAGGTTGCTCGATGTGGTGGTAGAACGAGTGGGATGTCTTTGGAGACTCCTTTTGAAGAGCTTTCAGAGCATATTTTGGATATGGGTGGTGATATGGTCCGTGTGGAGCCCTCAAAAATTTAGGATGCTTTCCTCAAAAACCCTTGTGTTGTTACTTACCTAAAGGAGGGTGGGTTCTATCCCTATATGGAAGCCATGGAGGGCAATGATGAGCTCATCTCGATGCAGCTGGTGAATTCCTGGACGGACCACAAGGTGACTATCAAAGGTATAACATTCAAAATAAATGAGGAGGTCATTTCCCAAGCTACGGGGCTTTCCACTGATGGGAGAAAGTGGAAGAAGGTCACAAAGAACAAAGATGACACTAGTATGAAGAAATTCTTCAAAAAGATGGAGGAGTCGGTCCACATTCATGGGTGTTTCAAGCATGAGGTGTTGCCCAATCCTTGGAATGAGGTATGTCTCATTCTGATGAAGTACATTACTTTGGAGGGCTGGTTTGGCACTTGCTACAATTACCATTTCCCTCTGCTTAATCACTTTCACTATAATGATGTCATTTCCTTCCTGTTCTTCTTGATGCACTCTCTCAATTCGTCAGTTTTTATGTTAGAGAGAAAAGAAAGGCAAGACAAAATTTATGCATTCTCCACTAGGGCTTGATTTTACACATTTACAACTTTCACCTAGCGTTATGCCTACCTAGAATTATCACCATGCAAGATTGTAATTCTCCCTCTAAGAATGCTCCCCAGGAGTTTATGGGTTCCCAATCTAACCCCACTTCTTCTTCCAAAACCCCTATGTGCAAAAAGGAAAAGATTAGTAAAGAGGGCCCAGTTGGTGATGCACAAATCAATATTGATTTGGAGGAGGAGGAAGATGATAATGACAGTAGGTGAAGGTCCCACAGAATCACCTCTAATACTAGATACAAACAGAAAGATGTGAGGAAGCAATATATTGAAGAAGATGAGGAGGATGGTGACTCGGTGGATGCGGAGGAAAATAAAAAGGAAAGAAATGGAGAGAGTAAGAAAAATAAAAAAATTAAGAAGGAAAGCAGCCATGACAAAAACACCAAGATTTCCCAGTCTCTAGAGGGTGCCAAGAAGAGCCATGACTCTTCTCATATTTTTGCTAGCTTCAAATTACCCACCATTGACCTGTCTAATAAAAAAAAAATTGAGGGTAAGAAGTCAGAATCATTTCTCATGGCTACCTCACCACCCAGCCACCAGGAGGTGGAGGATGCTAAGTTGAGAGTTGATGGTAACAAGAAGGAGGCCCCGGTGGAAAGTAAGGTGGAGGCTAAGAGCAAGCCTGAAGATGTGGGGGAAATTGTCAAGCTACATAAGGATGTGAAACAGCTACAGACCTCCTTCCTCGATTCTGTCTCCAAGAAGGGACTACAGGAGATCAAGGGGAAAATCAAGGATTTAGGGGAAAGTTTCAACGGGATTGATGGGTTCACGGTCAAATTCATGCATTTTGTGGCTACAACCCTCCAATTTCTACAAATGGAAAAGGAGGCTCCCCCAAGGGAGGATTAGAAGGAGAGGAAAATCTTCCATTTTCTTATGGAAGACTGGCTCAAGCTACTGCTCAGTGGAGGGGGCAATAACCCCAAGTAGTTTTCTGTTCTATTTTGATGCTTGACTTTTTTGGTTGGTTTCATTGGTGGTCCACTCTGTGCCTTTTTGTTTCTATGTATAACTCTATTAACTGTGATACTATTATTTATTTATTTGGGTTTGATGCTAACTCTGTTGTTACTTACTTTCTTAGACTGGTTACCAACTTCATGGTGAAGTTGGGGTCTGCTGGTTTTAACAGGTTGGTTACCAACTTTGTGTTGAAGTTGGGGCCTGTTGTTTTTTGTCTTTTGTTTTTTATTTGAAAAATTGGGATTGGATGAGGGTCTGTTGACTCTAGTTTTGTTATGGTAGTCTGCACTTCTCGTGTTGGTTGTGTTTCTTTGGGTCAGCCCCCTTGGTTAGGCTTCTTTTTTAATAAAAAAACAACCAAAATAACAGTCTCTGAACAACTCACTCAAATCATCATGTGAACCTCTACTACTTGAAATGAATCAAGTACAGATACCCCCAAACATATCATTATCTTTGCAACATCTGATATTCAATATAGTATTTGTACCATAGAAATCATGTCACTCAACATCTTAGGAACACTATCACCAACAGTAGGAATATGTTTACATCAATGACACAATGTTAATGCCAACACATATATGCACAATCTCAACAATATGTCAATAGTTTCCATCAATGAAAAAGGGGGAGATTTTTATAATGTGAAGTTTATGCTACCCATGGTGTTTTCATTAATGGTTTTCCTTGATGCAAACATATTCTATGCATATTCATGTTTTGACTGGATCAGTTGATGTGTATCAATATCTTGGGTGCATCGATAAGAGGTGTTCATTGAGAGATGTGCTTTTAATATTTATCCTTATCCTTTTCAGTGGTGATCATATCCCATGTGCAACATATGGTGGATCCTTTATTTGGGCTCGATCCTATTTGGAGTATGTCCGTTCATGTTTCGCTCCCAATAGCTACTATGTCACTTGTTCTTCATATATGTTGGTACCTAATGCATTAGAGATGGTGTAGCATTTTTTTTTACACCAAGCATGTTCAATTGACCAGGGTGGTCCACATCTCATTCCTTACCACTGCGGGAATATTTTGGTGTGACCTATTTCAAATTATTTTAGCAGACATGGTTGATGGCATCAAGAAATATAAGAAGAGAGATGATTTCATTTATTTGTGTGGTATACATGATGCTTGTATGCAAAGTGATTGTGAATATATTTATAGGAGATATGTGTATTGGTGATCATGTGTGTTGATGCAATCGATAGCATATTGATATATCATTTCTATATTGCAGTGTGTTGGTAACAATGATCTCAATGATAGATTCAATCTATTTTCATATATTCTAGCAGTGAGCATATTTTTCTAGCAGTGTGCCTATTTGTATTGGAAATGAGACTTATTCATTTGTAAGGTTATTTAGCCCGACAGGCAGTGAGTTGACTAACAATGAGACAGCCTACAGTGAGCAAAATTGACAGTGAGCCTTTGTAAAAATCACCTTAACCGGTGTCACCCTAATAGGTTTTCATTTCATGAGAATTAGCTTCTTTGTGGTTTTTCCTAATTTGCATTTCCACGTAAATCTTGGTGTTCTTTGTGTCATTATTTCTATGCTTTCATGGTCATATCTATGTTTAATGTGGTTAATCGATAGATCGGAAGTTGATATTGTTGATGTTTATGATTTTACTGAAAAATTAAGAGTTTTATAAAGTGTGGATTTAACTGATTCACCCCCCCCCCCCCTCNATTTAACTGATTCCCCCCCCCCCCCCCTCAATTATTTGACTTGTTCAACAAGTTCTTGTTTGAGTGTCATAATTCTTCACAATTGCATCCATTAGGTTTGTATTTAAAAAAAATTAGGAACTACTAAGCTCCCCAAATTGTACTTTCATGGGTTGCTTACAGGTTTGGCCTTGAATCTCCTTTTGTAATGATACATAAATAGATCATACCCCCTCAATTCTATCCAAACATCCCCTAAATTTTTGTATTTATCCTCCTCGGGTTTCTTTCATTTTGATTTGGGACCTAACATAGGGAATTGATCTAATAAATCCAAATTCAAGGGTCTACCTTCTCTTTTATGCCTATTGGCCTTGACTTCCTCACTAATTCAAGCCTTTGGTGAATCCTTTTGCTTATGTGCCCTAATATTTTTAGAAGAACCCTCCATTTTTTTTTTAAGAAATGAGAACAAATTGGGTAAGTTTCAGAGACCTACTTGGCTTATAGATGATTTTGAGTTGGATTTTTGTAAGTTCTCCTTGAATTTTTGCTCGCCACCACTTTAAACTCTACTTTGGAGTATCAATAGCACCAGGAATTTGAGTGTATGATTACATTCTGGTGTGCAAGAACTTCATTCAATTAACCTTAAATAGATGTAACAGTCATTAAATTCCCTTTTTTTAATTTACATTTCCATTTGTATGGTGTGCAATATACCGAAGAGGAAATTGGCAATGTACCAACGATGAAATCGACAATGCACTAAAAGAGCCTTAAATCATGGTCATTATGGATGCACTATTATCTGTTGACCCCAACTGATATTTTACTTACCTGCAAAAAATAGAGAAAAACTAACTATTGTATTTGACACTTCAACTATCATTAACCAAGTGACACAAACCCAAACACACATAATTGGAGCTACTAAGGCAACCACATCATCTCAAATATCTTTGAGTATGACCTATGGTAGTGTATCTCATAATGCAACACATGTCACAACCTCTACAATGTTATTTGGAACCCAATACAATAACCCACATTTTTCTAGTAATCCAATGACAACAAGTGCCAACACAAATGCCAATTCGATAGTCAATCCTCAAAATATAGAAGTAGGTGTCACGAATACTATACCAGTGACTAGTCAGATGAACACCTCCAACCCCTTGAGACTCACAAGAAGTTAGACAAACATATTGTTAGAATGTGAAGTTGATGATATTAATGTTGTTGTCATTGATATCAACATATCCTATGGAATTTCATGTTTTGGTTGTATCGGTTGGTGTGTACTAATATTCTTGTTGGTATCAGTAGTTATATTGATATTATATGTGTTGGTAGAAGTGTTCACCGATGGATTTTATTTATTTATCTATCCTTATCCCTTTTTGTGTTGGTGTGTGCAACATATGGTGGATCAATTGTTTGGGGTTGATCCTATTTTAACCATGTTCATGTCCGGTCCCAGTTGTTTAACGTTCTCATCATGACTGTTGGTACCTATGGCTTTGGAGAAGGTGTTATGTGTTGGCATGCACAAGGCAAGTTTTATTGGTTGAGGTGGTCCATATTTAATTCCTTACCACCATGGGAATGTCTTGGTGTGAGCTATTTCAAATTGTTTTGGATGACATGGTTGGTGGCATTAATCAGTATAAGAAGGGCATGGACTTTTGTCATTTAGGTGGCTTATGCATTACTTCTACGAGAAGTGATTGCAAATATATTTTTGGAGATATGTTTATTTCTCATGTGAGTGGTAGAGTTTTAGTGATCTCAGTGGTGGATTAAACCTCTTTTCATACTTACTGGAAGTGAGCCTCTTTGTATTGGTAGTGAGCCTCTTTGTAATTTCCAGTGAGCCTTTGTGTATCAATTAATAGCTTATTCATTGTTAAGGGTAGTTAGCCTGATCTACAATGAGCACAACTCATAGAGATCCTTTCTAAAAATCACCTTATTCCATGTCACCTTAATAGGTGTTTTCATTTTATGAAAATTATCTACTCTAAGGTTTTTCCCAGTTTGGGGTTTCTATGTGTAAATCTTGGTGTTCTCTGTGTCAGTATTCCTATGTTTTTATGTTTACATTTTCTATGGATGTTTAAGTACTTAACCAATAGATTAGAAGTTGTTATTACTATTGTTTATTAGTTTACCAAAAAGAACAGGTTTTTTAAATTGTGTGGGAATAAATGATTCACCCCCCCCTCTAAGTTATTTGGCCTCTTCAACAATTGGTATCAGAGCTTGGTTCCTCTATGAAGAGATTAACCACTTGAGGTAGATCTAATGGAACATAAATTGAACATTCCCACATTTTATGGATCAGACTACAGTTCATAGAAAGATCAGATGAAAGGTTACATGGTCTCAGTTGGTTACAAGACCTGGAAGCATGTGGAGACAAAGTATGTCTTTCCTTAGAATGGCCTTACCACTCAGGATGAAATCAAGGCATATGAGGAGAATGAAAAGGAAAGGTATGTTATTACTAGTTCTTTATCTAAGACTGGATTGAATAAAGTTATTTCTTTGAAGATTCCTTATTAATTTTAGAAAAATATGAAAGAGATCTATGAAGGAAATGATAGGGTTAAGTTATCTAAGAAGCTTATAACTAAGAGACACTCTGAGAATATGAAAATGGAAGATGGTGAAGACATTAAGAGCTATTTTTAGAGAGTTGAAAATGTTGTGAATGAAGTCAAGAACCAGGGAGGCACTATTATTGATGAAAATTTCATGGAAAATAGCTTAATGACATTACCAAACAGTTACAGTGATAAGATCTTTGCAATCAAGGAGCTGTATAATATAAAGAAGTTTACTAAAGAATAGTTATTTGGCACCCTGGCCATATTTGAGCCAAGGAAGTCTGGGAGAGAAAAGAGCATATCAAATACAACTTTCAAAGAAATAAAATCAGATGAAGATTTTGATGGTGATGATGAAGAATAATTTGAAGGGAACTATGCAAGAAGACTAAAGAAAGGTGCTGACAAGTACAAAGGTATAATACCTCTGAAATGTTTTAGATGTGGTAAAATTGGTCATTTGGCTACTAGATGTCTAGAAAAGGGTCCTAGATAGAATTTTAAGAATTTCAATAAGAAGGCTTATTATGTAAATGAAGATACTAGTATCTCAGATGATGAATTAGAAATAGAAGATTGTTTTTTTTATGCCGAAGAAGATAAGAAATGGGAAATTGATATTTCTAACATCTATGTTGAGGTTGATGGTGATTTTGAAACTTCTTTATATGTTAGAAGAAATAAAAATGAATTTTTAATTAACAGTGGTTGTTCTCATCATATGAATATAGATAAGAGTAAGTTTGTTTCGCTTGACAAATATGATGGTGGTCCTATTAGATTTGGTGATGATAAGGCTGCATACATTATCGGTAGGGGATCTATTACTTTTGATGGAAAGAATAACACTGACAATGCCTATTATGTGAAGGGTTTATATCACAATCTTTTGAGTGTTGGACAGGTGTGTGAGAATGGATATGATCTTATTTTCAAGAATGAAGGATGTGAGATTCATAAGAGGTCTAGAGATGTGATTTTAGTTGGAAAACGGATAGGAAGAAACATGTACCAAATTGAAGGACCTTTGTAAGGTTGTTGTTTTCTATCTCAGGTTGATGATAGTTGGCTTTGGCACCAGAGATTGTGTCACATCAACTTTGATAATTTGGTAAGAATAAGTTCATCTTGAGTACTAAGAGACTTACCTAGATTATGCAAACCAGATAATGTGATCTCTAAGGGATGTCAAGAAGGAAAACAAAGGAGAAAATCATTCAAAGTAAATGACTATTTATCTACAAGTTTACCAAAGTTAGCGCACACTGACATTTGAGGTCTTACCAGAACAAGCAGTTTTCAAGGTGAGAGATACTTTATAATTTTCATTGATGACTATTCAAGAATGACTTGGGTTGCATTTCTTAGAGAACAATCAGAAGCATTTGAGAAGTTTAAAGTATTCAAATCTAGAGTTGAAAATGAATGTGGTAGAAGGATTAAATGTTTAAGATATGACAAAGGAGGAGAATTTACTTCTAATATGTTTGAAATTTACTATGAGAAACATGTCATTAAGAGATAATTTTTAGTGGCTAGAACACCACAATAGGATGGTGTAGTGGAAAGGATAAATCAGACAATTCAGGAGGCATCAAGAATGATGTTAAAGGTGTAACCACCTGAATTTGGTCTATTCCAACTATGGACCCTATTTTCCCTAAGTGTGATCATACCCTCGATTATGTCCAAACGACCCTGTTACTGCTTGGCATAATTCTTCAAATCAATTTAATATCCTAGGTGATTTTT
>MU226418.1:890930-905150 GCA_018584345.1 Thuja plicata | reverse complement strand
AGTGCTTACTTTTGTGCGTTTTATGAGAATGTCATGGCATTTTATTTGATTGGTTAGTTTTAAATTATGTAAATATAATAATAATAATAATAATTAAATAAAATAATTACTAAATTATTTTATACTTAAGATGGATTTCTTTTAGTTAGAATTTTTGTATATATGCATATTATTTGATAGGTATCAAATTATATTTATTAATTTTATTTTAGAATGTGATTAATAGCTATTAGTTTTTTTTGAAAGGAATAATGAAAATGAAGGATGGAACTCTTTACCTTGATCAAACATCATCATCATGTTTATTTAGATTGTGTAGTATCAAGATGGAAAATGATTAAGATTATTATAATCAACGATTATATCAACATTATAAGAATTATTAAAACAATGATGTCTAGAAGGAGGTTTGATAGAGTTGTAAGGATTTTAATGGGTAAATTGTCTAGAGAATTGAACCCTAGGAAGGGTTGCATAACCACTTCTACCATTCCTTAAAAGATTGGTTTTAAGTTTAACCCGAACTACGATGTCTCTGCGAGTTACGTAGGCAAGGCCATCTATGATGAGCCCCCGAGGCATTAGGTCTGGCCCTTAGGTCTTGTGCTTATGGTTTATTCCTTTAATTTGCACCCTTCCCAATGTTTGCATAGTTCGCAATCTCTTTATGAATCTAGTTTTTAATGTCTCGTAGTATATTTAACTAATTCGTTGATGTGGCTCATCTTACGATCAGGATTTTAAGCATAAAGAATTTAACATCATGTATCTAGTTGTGTAGCAACATAGAAAGATGTAGGAAACAGGGAGATAAGGAGAACGAGATACACATGCAAGGAAGAGAAAACTCAGGTACGTAATACCTCTATTTGATGGTCTTTTGAATATTATGAAATGTTGTTTCTTAAAGTTTACCCATTGCCTTCGTGTAATTTAGCTAAATATTATACTTAGTGGAACCACAAATTTTATGATGTAGTTAAAACGGTATGTTATATTTGTTTGAAAAAAAAAAAAAAATTGTTACGTTTTTGGTTGTAAATTTTGGGCATTACACCCAAATACTTAGTTGCCTAACCAAGATGACATGTGTGTATTTGAAGAAATTGATACATTTGAGTAGTACCACGATGAGATTAATTCCAACAACTATGAATAGAATGCCCCTAAAACCTCAAGCATGCTTTATCTAAATAATGTCTTTACCCAATTTGATCAATTATCCTTACACAATAGACCCACATATTGATAATATTGGATAGAAGAGATTTGGAATTGATCTGAGAACTCTGAGACTTCCTCATCTAAATCCCATGATTCATTATCAAACTTCCATATTAATTGTTGGAAATGAATTGAGTAACTGAGAGGGGAGGGGTGAATCAGTTACCACAAAAACAAATCCAAGTCCCTTAGATGTCTTAATCAAACTTATCACTATTACTCGGTTAACATACATATTTTATTGTCACTCGGTTAACAAAGTAAATCTTAAGATATTAACTATGGTTAACCTTTAAGGATTAAATCTAGAAACATAAAGCATAAAACAAATAACATGTACACAGATAACACCAAGATTTAATGTGGAAACCCAATTTGGGAAAACCACCAATTGTAACTAGTTACTGTATTTCACTCTTCTAAAGTGAGCCCTGTTAGGAACCAACCTTGTTAAAGGTTACAATAACACACTATTAGGTGTGACCTTATTAGAGGATTTAACCACCCTGTAAGGAGTGGCCTTGTTAGAGGTCTTCAAACACTTCAATGTAGAAATGTCACCTTGTGAGAGGATTTACAAAAGACTGTTAAGTCTACTCTATAAAGATATTTAGATCACCGCTACAATTGTTAGAGAGTAATAATGGATTGACCTATTTTGATAAGCAACTGTCTTTGTTGATTCAGATCTATGCTTTGGCTTTAAACACTTGATCCTCATTGATCAAATATTCTATTGTAGCTCTGTTTATTCTGTCCTTAATCAGAATCCCATCTAATTTTGCCTCCACACTTCATATCACAAACTTTTTTTACTTCTCACATCTCACACACATTCAATCCAAACTTGACCTTGTATATATATGATAAGCCTTGTCAAGTCAGCTTGAATAACCTTCCAAATAAAAAATAAAACTTAAGTCTTTCAGCTGCATGTAACCAATTAAACATGAAGTGTAAACTATTGTTAGTCGACTGACACTAAATATTTAACTCGATTAACAATGTAATCCTTTAATGCCCGACCGTTACTGTAATGCCCAAGTGAACTCGGTTAGAACTGAAAATCACTTTGGTCTTCTTCAATGCCCAAGAGAACATGGCATACAGTGACTGTGCTCGGTTTGGGTATAGAAATTTGTGTAACATCACTATATTTGTGAAAACATCAATGATAATACACAATTGAATAATTGTCATCAACAATCTCCCTCTTTGGCATTGATGGCAACACAACATGTCATAATAAAAAGAATTATAGAGTAACAACAATAAGGATAAAAATAATTTATTAATGTCCTCAGCTTCATTCTGATTCTCATCCAGAAAAATCCCTCTATCTTCATAATCTTTGTTTCTAATAAATTTCTCCCTCTGTCATCAACAATCTTCTTTACTTCAATAATTTCTTTTGGCATGACATCAAAAAACTCTCCCTCTTTGAAAACCAATACCAAAGACTATATCCAATGAATTGTAGTGTACCTCATGTACTGATTCATATGTAATAATCTCTGACAATCTGCATCAACATGTTAAATCTATTATGTAGCTCGATTGATGCATCACTAATCTATCCATTAGTGAGCCTTAGTTAGGGGAATCACCCATAGATTTCCTCTAAGATACAAAAATTTATCCTTAGGTAATGGTTTTGTGAATATGTCTGCAATTTTTTCTTTAGTATTCACATATTCCAATATTACTTCCTTGTCCTAAACCAATTCTCTTAAGAAATGATACTTTATTGCAATATGTTTAGTCTAAGTAGTATGCATCACATGGTTGTTTGAAATTTTAATAGCACTAGTGTTGTCACAATAGATAATAATTGGTTCTTTGATTTCCTCCTTCATATCTATCATAGTTTTTTGGACCATATGATATTTGAATAATTCACTACTGTAGAAACATACTCTACCTCTGTTGTAGACTAAGAAATGTAGTTTTGTTTCTTGCTTGTCCAGGAGACTAACCTCTTACCAAGAAATAATGCTCAACCACTGGTTCTCTTCCTATCATCAACACTTCCTACCCAATCAACATCGAAAAAATTCTTCAAATCAAATTTTCCTCCTTTCTTATACCATAATCCATAATCTTCAATACCCTTAAGATATCTCAGAATCCTTTTGATAGCCATCAAATGATTTTCTCTAGGATTAGCTGAAAACCTTGCAACAATACCAACTGCTAATGCAATATCAGGTCTAGTGTGAACAACATATTGAAGTTTACCAATCATGGATTTGTAGGTAGTCTGATTTACCTCCTTTGAATCATCATCCTTAGACAACTTATGTCCAATAGACATAGGTGTCCCCACTGGTCTAGAATTTTCCATTGCAAATTTCTTCAATATCTCATTGATATAGTTAGACTGAGTAATATAGATACCATCCTTCATCTAATGAACTTGTAAACCAATAAAGAATCTAATTTCTCCAAACATAGACATCTCAAACTCCTTACTCATAGCTTCAGAGAATGCTTTGCATATATCATCATGTCCAGTAAATAGTATATCTCTACTAATATTATCTTGTTCTGAGGTCCTTCTTTGATGTACAAGCTACTATTGTCATTAGTTCTCTGAAATCCAATACTTATCAAGTAACCATGCAATCTTTCATACCAGGCTCTAGGATCTTGTTTCAGTCCATACAATACTTTGTGCAATTTTCAAACCATATTCCTTTTGTTAGTATCTACAAATCCTTCAGGTTGCTCAATATAGACTTCCTCTTCAAGAATTCCATTTAAGAATGCATATTTTACATCCATGTGATATACCTTTAATCCTTTATGTGCAGCATATGCCAGAAGAGTTCTGACTCCTTTAAGTCTTGCAACAAGAGAAAAAATTTCTCCATAATCAATACCCTCTTCTTGAGCATATCCTTTACACACTAATCTAGCCTTGTTTCTAGAAAATTCTCCTTTTTCATTCATCTTGTTTCTGAAAACCCACTTAGTACCAATCACATTCTTGTCTTTTGGTCTAGGTACAAGAGTTCGGGTTTTGTTCTTTTCTATTTTCTCAATCTCTTCGTTCTTTATTTCTATCCAGCTTTCATCATTCAATGCATCTTTAATAGTTCTAGGTTCAATTTCACTAAGCAAACATGTACCTTTAAGTTTGTTCCTTGTCATTATACCTTATGCCTGGTCTCCAATTATTTTCTCAGGTGCATGATGCCTTCTTACATATTTGGTAAGTATAGGTTCCTTTCTCTTTGATTTTGGGCTTGCTCCACTAGGTTCACCATGCTCAAATATTTTGTTAAGCTCATCCAACTCATACTCAGGTTCCAATGTCTGAGACTTGGGTGCCTTTGTTTGTGACTTGGGTGCCTCTATCTGTGACTCAGTTCCCTCTTTCTGTGACTCAATTTCTTCAGTCTGAGACTCGGTTCCCTCTATTTGTGACTCGGTTTCAACAGTTAGAAGCTCCGGTTGCATAGGTTGCAACAAGGTTTGTGCTAATGAATTTAGTGGTTAACATGGTTGTTGTCCAATCACCATTGCCTATTTCTTAGGTATAGTATCAATTTCATAATACACAAAGTTCCTATAGTCCTTAGGCTCTTTACTATTTTTTTCTTCACTTCTCTCTGCAAACTCATCAATCTTTAAATGTACACTTTCTATAACTTTATGAGTAGCAAGATTCAAACATTTATATGCTTTTATTTTATAGGAGTAGCCTAGGAATATACCTTCATCACCTTTGACATCAAATTTTCCATTTCTTTCTTCCTTCAAGATGTAACATTTACTTCCAAATACTTTGAAATAACAAACATTAGGTTTATAGTCATACCATAATTCAAAAGTTGTCTATTGAGTACCTTTCTTCAGGAACTTTGTTCAGGTGTGTACTGCAGTGCTGATGGCTTCCTTCCAGTATTTGGTTGCAACATTCTTTTCAATCATCAGTGTTCTTGCACAATCCATAATGGATTTGTTCCTTCTTTCTGCTATCCCATTTTGCTGTAGTGTACCTAGGGCATATACTTGTCTCTTGATTCCTCTTTCATTTCAAAATTCATTGAACTCATTAGAAATGAATTCACCTCCTCTTTCAGATCTTAGGCATTTGAGTTTCTTTCTTGTTTCATTCTCAACTCTGGCAAGGTACCACTTGAACTTGTGAAAAGATTCTAATTTTTCTTTGAGAAACATAACCGTCATCATTCTGGAATGGTCATCAACAAATAGAATGAAATTCTTCTCACCTATGTAACTTGTTTTTCTAATTGGTCCACACAAATAAGTATGCACCAACTCCAAGACTTCTTTTGTATTGTAATTATTTCTCTTGAAACTAGTTTTTCCCATCTTCCCAATTTGACATTGTTTGCATATTGCCAACTCATGTTTCTTTAAAATAGGAATACCTCTTACTCTTTTGTTCTTTCTTATGTTGAACAGGTTATCAAAATTCACATGACACAACCTTTTATGCCATAACCAACTTTCTTCTACTTGTGCAATAAAACATGAATTTTCATTGAGATCAAGATAAAATAGATTACCTTTTGTTTGTTTGCCAGTTCCAACTAGGTTTCCCTTACCATCCAGGAGCTTGGCCTTACCATTCATGAATTCTAACTTGAAACCAATGTTATTCAGTTGTGCCACACTTAGTAGATTACACCTTAGTCCTTCAACCCAATAAGAATTATCACATTTGATTCCTTGAGTTAGAGAAATACAACCTTTACCTTTCACATAGCAAGGTTCATCATTCCCAAAACTGACACTCCCACCATCATAGTGCTCAAGATGTTCAAATTTGGTTTTATCACCAATCGTGTGATGAGAACAACCACTATCAATTATCCAAGTGTCATTCTTGCTAATATGAGAGTAAAGTGCATTATTTTCATTATCTTCATTGTTTGACTCATCCTTAATAGAAATATAAACCATTTCATCTTCATCTTCATCACTATTAGAATCTTTAGCAATATAACAAGATTTCTTACCTTTGTCCTTATAGCTTTTGTAACTTTTGAAATCTTTCTTGCCTCTATACTTGTTGAACTTTCTCTCACCTTTGTATTCCTTGTTTGGACACTTAGCAACAAAGTGACCAACCTCATCACATGAAAAGCAAATCAATGGTATTATTCTTTTGTACTTTCCTTTGGCAGCCCTCTTTGCAAGTAATGCTTCAATGATTTCCATATCTTCATCATCAAAATCGTCATCACTATCACTGTCAATCTATTTTCCTTTCATCTTACCAAGGTTTAATTTAGCTTTGAATGCAGACTCAAGATTGCTAGGATTAGGAGAATAATTGTTAAAATTGTCTAACTCAAAATCTGTCAGCCTTCCAACCAATCCATATAGAGTTATATCATTACTACATCTCATCTCTTGAATAGTTGAAACTATAATTGCATAGATAGGAAGTAAAGTTCTCAATACCTTACTAACCACTAGTTTTTCCTCAATTGTTCCACTGGAAGCTCTGATGGCACTAACACTTTTCTTGATTCTTTCACTTTATTTTGTAATGTCTTCTCCTTCTTTCATTTTCATCTGATCAAACTGACCTCTAAGACTTTCTACTTTGGCTCTCTTTACATTGTCATCTCCTCCATGGATATCATGCAGTTTCTTCCACATATCATAGGAAGTAGGGCAATCCTTGACTTCATCAAATTCGAAATAGCTGAGTGAAGAAGCTATATCAATCATCATTATGTTATGATGCTTCATGTCCACCATCTGATCCACAAACATAGGTCTCGGTGGTTCCACATACTTGTGATCCAAGAATTGAAAACCAGTATCTCCAATAGTAGATAGATGTAGCCTCATCAAATCTTTTCATGCAATGAAGTTGTCTTTGTTAAGCTTGAGGATCTCCCTTCTGTAAGACATCTCTGATCTTTAGCTTAGGACTTGAAACCTCACCTGAAAGCACTTGCAGCTCTGATACCAATTTTTGGAAATGAATTGAGTAACTAAGAGGGGAGGGGTGAATCTGTTACCAAAAAAACAAATCCAAGTCCCTTAGATGTTTATAATCAAACTTATCATTGTTACTCAGTTAACATAGATATTATGTTGTCACTCAATTAACAAAGTAAATCTTAAGATATTAACTGTGATTATCCTTTAGTGATTAAATGTAGAAACATAAAGTATGAATCAAATAACACGTACATAGATAACACCAAGATTTAACATGGAAACCCAATTTGGGAAAACTACAAATTTAAACTAGTTATTTTTTTTCACTCTTCTGAAGTGAGCCCTGTTAGGAGCCAACCCTGTTAAAGGTTACAATAACACACTATTAGGTGTGACCCTGTTCGAGGATTTAATCACCCTATAAGGAGTGGCCTTGTTAGAGGTCTTCAAACACTTCAATGTAGAAATGTCACCTTGTGAGAGGATTTACAAAAGATTGTTAAGTCTGCTCTGTAAAGAGATTTAGATCGTTGCTACAATTGTTAGAGAGTAACAATGGATTGACCTGTTTTGATAAGAAACTGTCTTTTCTGATTCATGTCTCTTCTCTGGCTTTAAACACTTGATCCCCACTGATTGAATATTCTATTGCAATGCTATCTATTCTGTCCTTAATTAGAATCCCATCTGATTTCACCTCCACACTTCATATCACAAAATTTTTGTACTTCTCACATCTCACACACATTCAATCCAAACGTGACCTTGTATATATATGATAAGCCTTGTCAAGTCAACTTGAATAACCTTCCAAATAAACAATAAAACTTAAGTCTGTCGGTTGCATATAACCAATTAAACATAAAGTGTAAACTGTTGTTAGTCGGCTGACACTAAATATTTAACTCGGTTAACACTATAATCTTTCAATGCCCAACCATTACTATAATTCCCGAGTGAACTTGGTTAAAACTTAAAATCACTTTGGTCTTCTTCAATGCCCGAGAGAACATGGCATACACTGACTGTGCTCGGTTTGCATATAGACATTTGTGTAACATCACTATATTTGTGAAAACATCAATGACAATACACAATTGAATAATTGTCATCAATAATTAATACCATCACAATTATCCCTGTATCTTATGCCAAGGTGATGATAACATTTCCCTCATATACGTTGAACTAATAGATTGGGAATATCAAGGTCCACAAAACATAGACATTTTTTAGAATGAAGAGGCCGTCACAAAATTCTTGGAACTTCAGAGCGAAATACATAGCAGTGACCATAAAGATAGATTTTCTATCTTTCTCAATCAAGCAACATATTTTGGAAATTCATGTCAATATTTCAATTGCAAAATTAAAAATAATTAAAACATAAGGTCTTTAGTTGAATACCGAAAGGCACCTCTAGACCATAAAATATATATAAAAAAAGGACATTTGAAGATTAAAACCTCTCTGAGGCACCTGGGGATAAAAGATTGGACATGTTCCCCATAAATTAGGAAATATCACCACTATTGGTAGATAAAATAAAATAAGTCAACCTAGGTACTAAAGAGACCAAAAGGCTTATTCATTTGGCAACATCATTAACACTAGAGGAAATGGATCAATTTATAAAATTCTTCAAACATAGTCAAAACAATTTTGCCTTGGCATATTCATACATGCTTGACCTAGATCTAGAACCAATGCTACATCATTTACCATTTCAATCGAGGGCAAATCCCATAAAAAAAACTCCAAAAGATGCACCCCAAGATCGCACTGATATTCAAAGAACTGAAGAAATTACTAGATGTTGGTTTTATCAGATCCATAGACTATGCATAGTGGATCTCTAACCTAGTGTCAGTATCAAAGCCTTATAGAAGCATGATAATTTGTACTAATTTTGAGATCTCAATAGATCATTTTCAAAAGATAATACTCCTCTCCTGAACATTGCTATTATACTGGACCTAACAATTGGACACAAAATGTTGTCATTGATGGATGAATTCTTAGGCTATAATTAGGTCAAAATTGCTTATAAAGACCAACCCAAAATAGCTTTTACAGGTGCTTGGGGAACTTATTGTTGGAATGTAATGCCTTTTGGATTGAAGAACATAGGATCCATGTTTCAAAGTGTGATGACAACAATATACATGTGACATTATGCATGATCTTATGGAAGAATATGTAGTTTATATTCTTATTAAACTAGGAGAAAGAGATGAACACTTGCCTATCTTATTAGTTGTATTTAATTTATATTTGAGGAGTACAAAGTTCACCTAAACCCTAAAAAGTGTTTTTTTGGGTAACATCTAGAAAAATCCTTGGCTTTATAGTGGTACATTATGGGATAGAAGTTGATTTGGCCAAATTCAAAACTGTAATTGATATTCCACCACCCACAAACATTTGACAACTCAAAAGTCTAAAAGGAAAACTACTATCCATTAGAAGATTCATAATGTAGTTAGCCAATAAAGGTCAACCCTTTCATCATTTTTTACATAAAGGTGTTCCATCTATATGGATTAAAAAATGTGAGGCAACATTTGAATAAATCAAAGAATACTTTCTCTCAACTCTAGTGTTTATATCACCCATGGTAGATAAACCCCTCCTACTATACATATCAACAACACCATCTTCTTTAGGAGAACTTTTGGCACAACATGGCGTAGATAGGAAGGAACGTGCCATATATTATATTAGCTAAACATTGGTGCCATATGAACTTAACTATACAATGATAGAATGAGAATGTCTAATAGTAATATTTGCTTCACAAAAAAATAGACATTGTAAGTTGATTCATAAGACATTATTAGTGGCAAAGATCAATCCATTAAAATACCTCCTCAACAAAGCTACACTAACTTGGAGATTAGCCAAATGGGTGATAATTTTGAGAGAATTTGACATTGAGTATGTAGACAAAAAACAAATTTAGGGTCAATTCAAAGAAAATCAATTGGAAGAGGCACCAATACCAGCGAAACATCCTATATTGACTGAATTTTTGGATGAGAATATGCTTACCCTAGAAAGATAGACATAGTGGAAACTCTACTTTGACGACTCGTACACACATAATGGATTAGGTGTCGATATAGTATCCATCACACCACAAGGTGATGCTATTCCAAAATCCTATAGGCTTAATTTTGATTGCACCAATAATATTGTTAAATATGAAGCCCTTGTTACAGGTCTACTGACATTCATTCAATGTAAAATCAAAGATCTACATGTTTTTGGTGATTCACAACTTATCATAAATCAGGTCAATGGTAGCTATGGTACAAAAGATGAGAATCTATTGCCATACAAAGTGATGGTAGAGGACTTTAAGAAGTGATATAATTGCATCACCTTTGATCAGATCCATAGAGAATATAATAAAGAATCAGACACCATGACAACTATGGGATCCCATGTGGCTTTTACCGTGGTTAGGGTAGTAGTAGACTTTCGGGAATATGTTTTGTTTCATATTAATTAGCTAAGTCCAAATCTTTTGTGCCCATGTGGCAGAAAATGTGGTTAAGTTAGTATAGGTAATGTATATTTTATACAAATGTAGTTTGATCTTTCAAATATGTAATGTTATTGGAAAATCCTCTGGATCAAATTATGTACAAGCAATGATTCTGGGTTTTCTTGTTGATTCTTTCCCGGATGAGCTTTCGAATCAGCTTCTAAATATTAATAATATATTCAGTGGCTCACCCACTTTTGCTTTAAAAAAAAAAACTATGGGATCCCAGTTAGACATGCCTAATAAAGTTACATATTGTGAGTTCTTGGTAGAGAAACTTATGGTTCCCACTTTTGAAGTCCCAATGTCTGAGTTCATGTGTAAAATTATTGGACCCAACTCTCCCTGGTATCAATACATATATACCTATTTATGAGATAAGTAAATATCACATAACTTGTCCCAAAACCAAAATAAGACATTTTTTAGATAAGCCTCCTAATATGTTATTATTGTTTATACCCTATATAGGAAAGGTCTAGATGGTACACTCTTTAGATGTCTTGAATTTGACAATGCACAAATGAATTTATGAGAGGTACATGAAGGTATTTTTGTTTCCCAGTCTAGTGATCCCACCCTAGGTAAGAAAATCCTTAGAGATGGGTATTATTGGCCTACCATGAAGAAAGACACATACAAGTTTGTTCAAAAATGCCATAAATGTCAGATACATGGAGATCTAATTCATGTACTTGCACATGAATTACAACCTCTCACATCACCTTGGCCTTTCTCACAGTGGGGACTTGATATCATTGGTAAGATACACCCACCCTCAAGTAATGGCAATAAATACATCGTGACAACCACTGAGTATTTACAAAGTGGATTGAAGCCATACGCATGACCTACATAACCAGTAAACATATATCTAAGTTAATCCCAAATTACATAATATGCCAGTATGGAATACCCTAAACCATCATCACAGATAATGGTACAACTTTAAAAAAATAAAGATGTCGATGAATTTTGTGAAAATTTCCAAATCCAACGTAATTTTTCTTCCTAATACTATCCACAAAGTAATGGTCAAGTTGAGGCATCTAACAAAACCCTATTGAAAATCCTTAAAAAGATTATCGATGACACTGGCCATGACTGGAAAATCCAACTTAATCCTGCCTTATGGGCCTATTGATCCAGTTTTCACACACCTACTAGAGCCACACCTTATTCATTAGTTCATGGAATCGAAGCCATTTTTCCAATTGAGGTCGAGTTACCTTCATTGCGAGTATCATTGCAGAGAATAATTATAGATGAAGATTATCGTGTATCCTGACTACATGAGTTAGAATTACTTGATGAGAAATGAAAGAATTCCTTGAACCATTTTCAAGCTTATAAAAATAGTCTTCGTAGAAGTTATAATAAGAAATTCTAGGTCAAATAGGAGACTTGGTACTAATGAAAAATTAAAGAAACTTGGTTGATAGAGAAAAACTTGGAAAGTTTGAGGCTAATTGGATAGGTCCTTATGTCATCATAGTTTTTTGTGGGTTAGGTACTTATTGATTCTCTACACTAGAGGGACAACCTCTATCAAACCCTATAAACAGCTTGCACATGCACAAGTTCTACAACTAACTCTCGAAGTATCTCTTTTTGAAAATATCCTGAAAATTTACAAAAAATAGGTCAAAAATACAAAAAAAAAAAAAAAAAGGAAAATTAAAAAATTGTCACCTTGATGAAAACTGGGTAAACATACATCTTGTATGACACAAAAAAAAGAGAAATAAATATAAATAATTCATCCTATGGTGAAAACCAACTCAGTGGCACCTTGGGCAGGGACTATGATGAAAACTAGGTAATTAGACATCATGTGTAAAGATTTTAGCTCTATTGTTTGTCATCACATCTTCTCATACATTCATCATAATCCCTTTATCATACATTCCATATTTCCACAATAATAACTTTTGTCTACTATCAGTGGCTTGGAATTTATTAGTCATCATTGCCAGTCATGTCTCTTACATTAACATAAATCATTCCACCATGTCAATAAATTGCCCTACATCTTGAATGGGGGCAAGTGCCACGTCCTGATCCTAAAATGTCCTCAAAAAATCCCAAAAGGGATGAAATATCTTGAAAAAATCTTTTAAAATGATAAAAAAATTATTGAAAAAATCCTAAAAAATCATAAAAAAATCGAATATCTTCCAATAAAGTTTCTTTGGTCAATTGTCCATAGTCAATAAAAAATTCCTTTAGCATCAACAATCCTTGAACAAACATCAATAGTAGCGAGTCTGAGATTCAAAAAATTACGAACCAATTGACAAACTTGTCAACAGGTCCTCAATCAAACTGGTCACACTGTCTTATCAATCAGTCAATTATTATCAATCCTTTTTTCATATGTCCATTTTGTCTTATATAGAGGATGGATATAATTGAAACAAAAGAGGTTTGTCTTATACAAGGTATCTCATTCCTGAAACCAAACATCATTATCATTGTCAATGTCATTCTCAAACAAACACACATCACAGACACACAATTAGTTTGGTTGTTGAATTTTTGTCCAAGTTAGTCTTATCTTATTTTGATTTTTGTAAGTCATGTTCCTATGTGTCTCTAGGATATCCACAAGTGATTAGAGATGCTAGGATGGTTCATGAATTTTTTTTCTTTGTTTTCTATTTGTGGAGTGTTTGTCATGAACTCTAAAGGAAAGGTATTTTGGGTGTCTCTGATAGGCATGTCCATATATGAGAAAAGTAATCTAATGCAGAAAATATTGAAAATAAAAATTATGCTCATGGTTGCCGTTGTGCATACCTTGACCTTTAATACCCATATCCTTAGATGGATCGGCTAATAATCCTTGTCTATTCTAAGTGCCTGTAACATGCAAATGGAACATCTAATCTTGATCGGTCAATATCTTGATGTGGACATACCCATTTTGATAAATAAAATGGCTCAATGATGAAAAATAATTGCTCAAAAAGTTGTAATGATATGTGGTATTAATTAATTTTGTACTTCAATTAGGGTTCATTGTCATATTATTTGATTTAGGCATGTCAGTCACCTCGTGTTTGTCAATACTTTTAATTTCATCAATCAATATTTACAGTCATTACAATATTGTATTACGACACAACAAAAAATAATGCATGCTACATACATAACATGTTAGTACATAGATCAAAATAATAATCATAACATTCATCATAGTCCATCTATTACATCGTATAAATGCATAGAAAATATAAAAATACAGCTCATTAATTGCATCACATATCATTATTTTCATATAGAAACAACATGAGTATATCATATAAATGCATAGAAATTACAAAAATATAGATCATCATTTGTCATTAAGTATATCAAATATAGATATCCATATATGGATCTCTCATATATCATCCAGGAAAAGCATAAAAGCATGTCATAAAATCACAACCATAGATAACATTAAATGTCATAATAAAGTGCCACTACATAACATCAGGATCATAACAAGTATATCAACATATTACAACACA
>MU226418.1:864952-877487 GCA_018584345.1 Thuja plicata | reverse complement strand
CTAATGTTTTGTAATAGTTTCCTAATGTTTTGTAACATTTTTCTAATGTTTTGTAATAGTTTCAGGTAAAGTTTTGTAATAGTTTCCTAATGTTTTGTAACATTTTTCTAATGTTTTGTAATAGTTTCCTAATGTTTTGTAACATTTTTCTAATGTTTTATAACAGTTTCCTAATGTTTTGTAACATTTTTTTAATGTTTTGAAACATGTAATAAAACTAAATTAATTAACTAACTAACTAACATATGATTCTAACTAAAAAATAAATTTAAATCTACATTAAACAATATTTTATATTTTCTAAAATTATAAATAACAAAATAAAAACAAAAAGACATTAAATAATAGTAAAATTACATTAATTTAACATAACAAAATTAAAAAACATTGAAAAAACATGAAAAAAAAAAAATCCTACCTATTTTCGGCCAAAGTACTCCTATTTCGCTCCTCAAATCATGGAAGGCGCTCAATGCAAATGAGCCGCTCTAACCAAATTTTGGGGTTTATATAGATTTTATGGGTTCTGACCGAAACAGGTCCAGCCGGACCATGTTTGGCCAGAACCCTTCTGCCACATCGACGCCACTTGGCGCCGCATGTGTGCCACGTATGTCCGGCCAAAACTGGTTCGGCCGAAACATGTCCGGCCGAAAGAGGTCCGGCCGAAACATGTCAAATGGTCCCCAAGTGTGACACAATTTCGTACTTTTACCCTTTCAGATTTGTGTTTATTATTTTAAGTCTTGTTTTCTTTAAAACAAGGAAAGTTTTTCCCCTCTTTTGCAAATAAAAATTTATTTCCATGAAGGAGAAATTTTGAGAAATGCAATGATCTTCCCAAAAGCTCAGTTCCTCAAACATGTGAAATTCTTCCAAAATTGCAATGCAAGGCACTCATTTTTCTTGCATGTGCAGTTGGGATTAAAAACCCCGTCCATAAGTTTTTTACCCAAAAAGAGAAAGGATTTTCCCCTATATGTAATCCAAGAAGAAAAAATCCCACCTTCAAGTGTTTTCTACACACTTTTTGATGCTTTCATAAAGGCTGCAAATAGACTTAATGAACCTATTTGTAAGCATCAAGAGCTTTCTAGATGACTTGTAAGGGGACATAAAAACCCCTTATGAGTAAATAACCTTCCCATTTGTATATATATGCATATACACCTCATTTCCTTTCTCAAAGCTTTCTGTCCATTCATATGTAGTGCTCCCAAAAAACCCCATTTTGAGACTTTCTTCAATCTAAATAACTGATATCTTCCAAATTCCATTATTTTTTTATTGCTCAAAGGCCTTCCAGTCATATCCAACATGCATAGCTCCAAATTTGAAAAGTTCTATCTTGGAAGAAAGATCCACAACTTCTCCTATTTTTCCGCTTAATCTACCTAATCAACAGATCATGACATTAGTATTATTTTGCAAACAAACTCGAAGACCGGGACACCAAGATGAAATCAATTACATGATGGATTCTACAAGGAGGTGAAAAAGTGAAAATGATTGAGAGCATAGGAATCTTTCAAAAGTGATTTCAAGCAAAGGTCAAATTGTAAATGTTTCCGCTCATGTACAGATATGAATATTTTTGACATTTAGCAATCTAGTGATAGGAAGACCGACAAAGGATGATGTAATAGGAGACGTGTCTTGTTAGACACAATTTATTTTCATTGTGCAATTTTTTTTTGATATATTGCATGTAATGTAGAAACAAGATGTAATTGCATGTGATAGTATCACCTGCAAAGTTGTAACATGTAATCCAACTGCAGGTCAAGTTAGTTAGGACCTACAGTTTGAATAAGTCAAAGTTAGTTAGGGAATATGTCAAAGTTTGTTGGGTATATCCCACATTTCTCTCTCAACCCCTCACCTATAAATAAAGGATGATGCTTGTTGTAATTTTAATCTTTTGGCAATGCAAGAAAACTCCACCAGTTTGTATATGCACTCTAAGACTTTGTGCTTGGATTTAGATTAAATTGCTTTAAATAAAAGAAGCATGTTGTTTTGAGACTTTGTGACAATACAAAATTTTATGTGATGACATTTTCTTGAGTTGATCATGAGTTTAGGTCCTTTGTTCAATAGGGATTTGAATTAAATCGTGCATACTTTGAGCTGCATATTGCATTTAGAGTTATAATTCAATTCAAATTTTGAAGACTTTGTGCTTCAAGAGAAAGAATTGTTATAGTTAGTAACTTGTCTACAATTACTTAAAACTGAAAGACTTTGGGCTTCAGTTGTAATTAATTTTACCAAGTTTGAGAGTATCTAGTAAGAGAATTTGTGCCTTACTAGTTATTCTAACTATTGAATCTTTATTCGAGATAAGCGCATGAGACTTTGGGTTCCTGTATTTATTTCACAAAATATATAAGTAGACTATTGTCTTTGGTGTTGTTCTTACATCAACCCCTGAGCCACAGGTATTATCGTAACAATATATACCTTGTGTTAATTTGAAAAGTTGTAGTTGTGTATGAATCATTCCTGAGAAAAGAGGAATTGATTAAGAAGAACCACCCTTTTGATAATTTCAGCTAGGTCTTTGTTGAAGCCACCTATGGTAAGAAGGGAGCCTCCCCTATTGCTGAGAGGAGAGAGAAAGCTCATGAGATGTTGCCTAAATTCACAGTTTTCCAAATTGTAGTCATAGTGACTTATAAAATATTTAGCCAACAATTTTTGGCAACTCCGTTGGGGACACCATACACATTCAGTTGCCACATTCTTTTTGTTTGAATTATACACGTGTCCTATTCATTATAATTATTCCATTGTATTTTTATTTCTTGTAGATTTTCAAGATTTTACCAAGGACATGTAAATGGATTCCCAAGGTCCTTTGGGAAATGTTTTTGGTATGTTGAATTTGACTCTGCCTCTACATGCTCTTCTTGATGGGTCGTGGAAGAAGTTTCCCAAGTTCTTCGTTAATGGACAAAAATATCCTCACAAACATATTTATGCTTTTTACATTGCATGCGGTGTTCATGGTGTTGAACATGAGGATGTGTCTATAAGGTTGTTCATGGAAACTCTCCAAAGTGTAGTTGTTAATTGGTTTTATCGTCTTGCACCACAGATTATCACAAACTGGGCTACTCTCATATCCAAGTTTGAAGAAAGGTTCAATCCTCCTAAGGATTATCGTACCCTATTGGCCCAACTCATTTAGTTGAAGTAGGCATCTCATGTGCCTATGCATAAATTTGTGGCTCATTTCAACAAGTTCATACGATGAATTCTAGTTGTTGCTCAACTTACAGTTGCAAAGTTGAAGTGTTTCTTTGTCAACACTCAAATTGTTGAAGTCACTTTTTTATTAAATAGAGCAACCCCAAATACTCTTACAGTAGTACAAACTTTGGCAATTTAAAGTGAAGAATCTCATTCTTGTCGAGTAGATAAGAATTGAAGAAAATGGGTTTGAAGAAAGTTCTCTTTCTTTAGATTTATTTTCTTCCATCACAAGGATGGATCCTATGGTGCAGAGGTTAGCAAATGAGTTGCTTTCCTTAAAAAATAAAATAGCTCATAGTATACTTTTCATTCCTCACAAGAATGTACAAAGGAGGCCTCTTCCAAATGTTACTTGTGATCTTGATGGTGGGAATAAAAAAAAATTAGTTTTATTACTAAAGAAGCTTGCCATTAAGGCACCGTCAATGAAGGCAACATCGAAGCACCTAAAAACTGAAGCTAGTGATCTTTTTATTCTCTTCCAGGAAAAGGAAGCAGACATAGCTGACGACTCTTATTTATGGTTCATGTAGTCTCAGGAAGCTAGTGATGATAAGCTGGGGAAGGAAAATCTTTCTTTCAACATTCAAGATAATCATGTCATTAGAATGGAAATGCAAGAAGGTCCCAGACAAGCTGAAAATAATGTATCTTCCATTCTAGGTCATGAATTTGAACAAGCGTTGCATGAAAAAGCTACCACGGAACTTGATGAAGATCTTATCATGAACATCATAGAGGAATTTTGTTCAAATTTTGAAGATAATTCTCCCAAATCTAACCAACATGATGCAGAGGGAAGCAATGAGATAACCCATTTTGATCAGCCCAAAGTGATAGTCGTTGGTGAACTAGTTAAGCAAGTTGCAACATGCAAGAAGAGTTCAGTCTTTATTCGATCAAGGGGATGTCCAATCAGACATCTTGCTTGGTTGGAGGCCAACAAAAAGATAGATATGTTACTCACACCTGAGCATGTAAATACAACTGAAGAAGAGGCTAAACATGCATTTTCAGTTCAGCAGGACTAGTCTGAATTCATGGACCTTCTTTAGGGCAGCGATACATATGATTCATCTCAAGAAGGTGAATTTTTTTATCTCTTCCAAGAGGTTTTGCATCAAGCTTTGGCATCATTTCTCCAGCTATTTGTGTTTCATGGTTACAAAGTTTCTTGTGAACATGTAAGCTACTGCAAGCTACTAAAAAAAGGTAACTATTTTTTTGAGCTGGTAAACGGTTTCATCTAAAAGGTTGCATTCTCAGATAGTTTTAATTAGGTAGGTTTTCTTTGTATTCAATAATTGTGTTTGCACAAGTTTGTTTTATTTTAACTAGGTTTTCTTTGCGTCAGGCGCATTATCCTTTTTGTTGTTTTGTGTATTTTTTTTGCTTGACATTCAGCCCAATGGATACTAAGACACTTGAAGATTCTAGATCTACATTCCTCGTTGTTTCTAAGAACAAACAAGCTACGTTCACTGGTCAGAGACAACTATTGTCCTAAATTTTGTATTCGCAAAATTGGACAACCCTATGGAAAATTTTGTAGTTTAAACTCTCCAAGGCGATTTCTTAGTTGTTTGGTTTATTTTTGGTTTTCTTTCCACCATAGAATTGTTGCATTTTGAATTTCGCTCCTTTTGAGCTATCTTAGGCCTCAAACGGAGTTGTATTTCAAGAGATATAGAGGAATTAAGTACACTATGGGTGGGCTTTTTAAGCCCGACTGCATGTCTTTATTTCTTGTTTAAAATCTTGATTAAGTGGGCTTTTTGTTAGTCATTACATGTCGTCAAGGGTACCATTTTCTTGCACTTTGGAAGTAAAATTCCACCATTACATACTCTTAAGGGAATATATGATTTTTAAAGAGATTATAAAGCATTGGTGGGATTTTTGAGCTTCATTACATGTCTTCTCTTTAAAATTTTAAATGCTTGTAAATGTGGATGAGAAATCCGTCTTTAAAACAAAATGATGTTTTTTAATTAAACTAATACTTGCTTAGTGAGTTTTTTACGCTTATTTGCAAGTAATTTTTTTTTTTTAAGTAGAGGCATGTTCTTGCAAAACAATTCCTAAAACCCATCCAAAGAAAAGGTGGCAATTTTTTGAAGGCTTTACATATGTGTTTTAAAGTTATCAAAAGACTTGCTAATAGCCAGCTAAAAGACCATCATTAACTTTATGAGGGAAGGGTGGTGATTTTTACTTGAAATGCATATCTCAAAGCTCATTCTTATAAGACTTTCTTTAAGCATTGCAAAACCTGTCAATAGCTATAAGTGGCAATTGTTTTATGGGTTTTACATCCCAAAAAGCCCATTTCTAATCAGAAAGTGATTTGAAAATTGATTGTAAAACACCGTCGTAATCCATAGAAAGTCCAAGGGTGGCAATTTTCATATGTTTTACATATGAAGAAACCCTTTTTTTATTTTAAAAGAAATACATATTTTATATTTGGTCGACCTCTAAAAACCTATTTAATGCTTGTGGTTTATGTAAAACACGTTATGTTTTTCCTTGGGCATCTTTTTGTATTTAAAACATATTTTTAAATCCCGTCAAGGGTTAACATGGTGTTGTTTGAACAAGATAAAATCGCAGCTTGCAATTCAAGTTTGAAAGCCTGTTTAGGGCATAAAATGTGTTTTTATGAGGAAAGAGTTTCATTTTGATTTGCAATAGCAATTAAGAAGCCCATCCAAGGTGAATGTGTATCATTTGCAGCTTATAAACTTCAAACAAAAATGTGTTTTTTTTTTATAGACGTCATTTTTACAATCTATTACATATCAACTTGTAGTAGCTAGTAAGATCCATGAGTTTGAGGTTTGAATGAGTCTTCTTGTTGCTCTTCTTTTCCATTTTGACCCTCAATCATGGAAATTTGTCAAGAAATTCGTATTAAATCATGATTGCAAGAAGATTTAATCAAACTCCTGGCCTATATAGCTTAAACTTGGGGATCTTCTTCCAAATTCGAAATCATCTTAATTTGTGGAGATTTCTTCAATATTCAAAGACTTCTTCGTTACATTTTGCCTTCTCAAGAAGAGGCAATATTTTAAATTTTTATTGATGCAAGCTAGGGATTTCTTGTTTGAGTTTTGTTATTCAAGTTTTGTATATATTTGATTGTTTGAAAATCTTCAATCCATTTTCAGATTTGTATTTATTGTTTTAAGTCTTGTTTTCATTAAAATAAAGATTTTGTTTCCCTCATTTGAAAATACAAATTTCTTTACATGAAGGAGAAATTTTGAGAAATGCAACGATCTTCCCAAAATCTCAGTTCCTTAAACATGTGAAATTTTTCCAAAATTGCAATGCAAGGCACTCATTTTTCTTGCATGTGCATTCGAGATTAAAAACCTCATCCATAACTTTGTTTTACCCAAAAAGGGCAAGGTTTTTCCCCTTTATGTAATGCAAGCAAAAGAATTCCACCTCAAGTGTTTTCTGCACACTTTTTGACACTTTCCTAAAGGCTACAAATAGACTTCAATATCTCGTTTGTAAGCATCATGAGCTTTCTAGATGACTTGTAAGGGGACACAAAAACCCCACTTATGAGTAAATAGCCTTCTCTCTCTCTCTCTCTCTCTCACACACACACACACACACACATATATATACACACCTCATTTCCTTGCTCAAACCTTGATGTCCATTCATATGCAATGCTCCCAAAAAACCCCATTTTTAAGACTTTCTTCCATCTAAATAGAAGATGTCTTCCAAATTCCTTCATCTTTTTATTGCTAAAAGGTCTTCCAATCATATTCAACATGCATAGCTCCAAATTTGAAAAGTTCTATCTTGGAAGAAAGATCCACGATTTCTCCTATTTGCCTGCATGATATACCTAATCAACAGATCATGACATTAGTATTATCTTGCAAACAAACTTGAAGACTGGGACATGAAGATGAAATCAATCACACAATAAAGTCTACAAGGAGGTGAAAAAGTGCAAAAGGATTGAGAGCGTAGGAAGCTTTCAAGACTAATTTCAAGCAAAGGTCCAAGTGAAAATGTTCCCACTCGTGTACAGATTTAAAGATTTTTGGCATCTGGCAAGCTAGTGACAGGAAGAACGACAAAGGATGATGTAATAGGAGTCATGTCTTGTCACACACTTAGTTTATTTTTATTATACAATTTTTTTTTTATAGATTACATGTAATGTAGAAACAAAATGTAATTGCATGTGATAGTATCAACTGCAAAGCTGTAACATGTAATCCAACTACATGTCAAGTTAGTTAGGACCTGCAGTTTGAATAGGTCAAAGTTAGTTAGGGAATAGGTTAAAGTTTGTTGGGTTTCTCCCACATTTCTCTCTTTCCCCTCACCTATAAATAAAGGAGGGTTCTCACTGTATTTTTCATCTTTTGGCAATGTAAGAAAACTCTACCAGTTTGTATATGTACTCTAAGACTTTATGCTTGGATGTATATTAAATTGCTTTCAATAAAAGAAGAAGGTTGTTTTGAGACTTTATGTCAATCCAAACTGTTATGTGATGACATTTTCTTGAGTTTATTGTGTTAGTAATAACTGAGAGGGGGGGGTGAATCAGTGGCCTCAATCTTATCCAATTTAAACTTTAATCCACCAGTCAATACTTCTCCAATTATTAAGTCCCTACAAGATGTATGCCTTTGAAATACTTGAAATAAATAACTATCTGTCGGTTTACCTTGTTTGTCCTTATTCTCCCCGATAAGTAGTAAACTGTATTTACCAATACTCAGTAAATATGCAGAGTATACCAATCAATCCATAAATTCATATGTAGAATGTAAAACAATAAAGTAATAAACCATACACATATAACACAAGGATTTTAACATGGAAACCCTATTAAGGGAAAAACCACTGGGACCGGTACCCCAAATTTTCACTCTTTTGAAGTGAGCCCTGTTAGGAGCCAACCCTGTTAAAGGTTACAAACACATGGTTAAGTGCGCCCTTGTTAGAGGATTTTTATACATAGGTTGTCACTAAGTATCTAGCATCTACACTACCAGCCTTGACTCAGTCTCATGACTGTCAATAGGCTTTATGCTAATCTTACTACCATCCTTGAATCAGCCTCCTTAGACTGTCAATAGGCTTTAGGTAAGATCGATGCTACTATTATGAGTCAACCTTCTGGTAATCTGTTAGGATATACCTCAATTACAAAAGACTGTTAAGTCCTGCTCTGTTAAGAGACTTAATGCTTCAATGGTTAAACTGAAACAAAATGACCTGTTTCTAATGCAACTGAATTACAGATTTTCAGATCTATTTACTTACAATATCTTTCTGATCAATGTATCAATTCAATTCCTTTATACTTAACACTTTCTGCTTTGTGATGTTGTGCTTTTCTATTCGTTGGTGTCTGCAGAATTCTTTAGCTCTCCCTTAGCTTGATTGATCAGGACTGCACGAAGTTTATCCTTCATTAGTTTCTCTTCAGCATCTTCTATCAGTTCACTCCCCCGTATATCTGATTGCTTATGGAGATGAATTATACTTGTCTCTTATATAGACATGATATTCCTTAATTCTTGGTTCTTGATTCTTGATTTTTGGCGTGAAAAACAATCCAACCAAATTGATTTTCGGCTTTAACTCCTAATTTATCTCGTAGTTATCTTCTTGCCAACTGTACAAATCACTTACTTAACTATGGTCGAATAAAAAAAATAAAACAACTAGTTAAGTCTATCCTTTAGCTCTGCTAGCTAGATATTTTGTCATTTTCTGATCTCTCTGTTCTGTCGATCAATTCTGCAGTTCGTCGCCGGTGACAACTGCCAGTTCCGTCGGTGTAACTTTAGTTAGCTTCGGAAACTCTGTCTGTCAGGCATCATTGGATCTTTCTCATCGGGCAACACTATTTTCAGCTCGTCGGGCATCCTGTGATTCTACTTTGTCTGGAAACACTATCTTCTGCTCGTCGGGCATCACTATGACTTTATCTCTATATTTACCGATGGTGTGCACTCTGTCAGTGTAGTCTGTCACTTGGTGAATACTTGACTTTTATGCATTGCTGAAAGCATAACCTCTGTTACTTTGATTCTCTGAAGTCTTTGGCATTATGTATATGACCATATAGATGATATCAAGTTGACATCAATGACAATACAAACCATTAACTGATTTAATATCTTGCATCATCTTCAACTTAATATAGTCAAACATTTAATCAGTTACATGTCATCAGATTGTGAGTTTTGGTGCTTTGTTCAAGAGGGATTTGAATTCAATTGTGCAGACTTTGAGCTACATATTGCATTCAGAGTTATAATTCAATTCAAATTTTGAAGACTTTGTGCTTCAAGAAAAATAATTGTTATAATCAGTAGTGGCTGCAATTAATTAGAACTGAAAGACTTTGGGCTTTAGTTTTAAATATTTTTACTAAATTTGTGCCTTACTAGTTATTCTGATTATTGAATCCTTATTCGAGATAAGCGCAGGAGACTTTGGGTTCCTTTATTTGTTTCACAAAATATATAAGTAGACTTTTATGTTTGGTAGTTTTCTTACGTCAACTCATGAGCCACTAGTATTATTGTATCAATAGATACATTTTGTTAAGTTGAAAATTTATAGTTGTGTATGAATCATTCCTGAAAAAAGAGGAATTGATTAAGAAGAACCAGCCTTTTTTAAATTTTAGTTAGGTCTTTGTTGAAGCCACCTACAGTAAGAAGGGAGCCTCCCCTATTTTTGAGAGGAGAGATAAATATCATGAGATGTTGCCTAAAGTCACAATTTTTCAAGTTGTAGTCATAGTGACTTACAAAACTTTTAGCCAACAGTTTTTGGCGACTCCACTGGGCACAAAGTACGCATTCGGGAGCCACACATTTTCATTTGAAGTATACCCATGTCCTATTAATTATAATTATTCTATTGTATTTTTATTTCTTATATTTTTTTGAGGTTTTACCAAGGACATGTAAATGGCTTCCCAAGGTCCTTGGGGAAATGCTTTTGGTCTGTTGATATTGAGGCCTCATTCTTGAGCAACCTTGAATGGAATGATTCATAGAAGTGTGACACATTTTTAGCACACATTTCTGGCGCCCACCGTGGGGCAGAACATCTATTTATGTTATCACATTAGAAAATTCCTTCTATCTTCTATCTATTATTCTCTCAGTGTCTTTAAAGCTCTCATTTTGAGCCAAATCTGATCCTACCATTGCGTCTGGATCATCGTTTCAGTTGAAAATGACTATAAACTTGTCCATATTTGACGAAATTCAAATCTGTGACAAATACTTTTGCCCAAGCAGGGTTGCATGGAAATTGAGGCAAATTTTGGATCATCTATGCACGCAGCCCGAGGTAGATTTTTGAAAAATAAAATTAAAAAAAAAATCAGGTTTTTTTACTATGTTAAATTTGACAGCCATATGACCATCAAAATCTGGGCCTTCTGTGACGGCCCCCAGCCCGTCAATTTTAATTTCATAGTCTGCTGACATCAGCAAGGTTTGGAAATTCTTTGCCTTCACCATTGGAGTTTTTGAAATTACAGTCTAACTTCAAACGATCATATCTTGCTCAATTTAGGTCCAAAATGAGTGCAATTTTTTTTTATTTTGGGTAGAATTGTCTGAAGATTTTTGGGTTATTCTTATTTTCTATATTTTAGTCATAGATTTATCATAAATTTTAGTTTTTCATCACTGTACCTGTCTAATCCTCTATTTTGCAGCTTTCAAAGCCTCGTACGGGCTCACACGGTAACATTTTTTAGTGCAAATTTTTTTGAAAGTGCATGATTTTTCATCTACTTTCTGAATATGCAATCAAACTTTTGATTTTATGATTTTTATAATGCTGACCAATCTTTGGCTTTGTTGTTCTTGATGCTTATCTTTGATTACAGCCTAATAGTGGTTTGCAAGACGTTGAAAAATAAGACTCAAAAAAATACTACTAATGAATCATCTTGCAAGTTTACTTGATCGATAACGCACTAAATATTATGCTTGCATTTTGTTTTGTTTTATTAAAATAGGAACCCACATGCAACAATTCTAAAATGAACTTCTATTTGATATTTTTAGGAATGGAAATAATGTTAGGAAACTATGCTCTCACCCTTTTGGGATGATCAGAAATCCAGAAACATTATTGTCATTTTCTTATGTGTTTGAAGTGTCATTTAGATTGTAATCCTAAGAATTATATGAATGTATCATCTCCCCTCGCCTTTGTGGATCTTGGGTGTAAGAGAAACTCATATAATTCTTTTAGCATGGCTAGCTCCCAAGTGCTTTAATAGAGCCAGCGAGAGTGGATTGCCCAACCGGTAACAGGCTAAAGTCAAGCCCTTCTGAATCGGTATATAAAAAATGTCATTATGATTAGTCTCACAGTGGACAGGTGTGAATTCGTTGTGGCAACCAAAATCTCCTCTAGTACCCTAGTGGTGCGTTAAAGTCCCTACATTGTTAAGGTGAAAACCTTGCTTTGAAAGGATTGGGAGAGCCCCCTTAATTGGGAAAATGACTTGATCACAACCACCTGAATGAATGCCTTGACTACAAACTTTGTTTTAGTGACCAAAAACCCTCTATCTGTTGGCACGAAAGGTCAGAGACTGACTAGACGTCCCACATTTTCATGGCTCTTAGTAGAGACAACAGTCCTTTGGGAAGCAATTTTCTTGGGATTTGAAGCTTGGTGTGCCTGAGAAGTGAGTGCACATGTAAGGAGGAGCCCATGCCTCCAAGCTTCTAAGTTGTCCGCTATGAGTAAGCGTGGCTGAACTTTGGTTCAAGTGGGAATTTAACAGATATTGTCCTGGCCTACCTAGGTTGTGATGTGTGATTATTTATTTTACAACAAACAATATGCTTGATGTGTCTTGTGTGAGTGAAAGATCAAAACATACACCCAAACATTAAGACAAACACCAAAATGATCAACAAATCTACATTCTTAAGTGTCAAACTATTAACTTGCTCATTTTTGCTATCCCATCATTTTCAGTCTTCCTGGGTTGATCCAGATCAGATTAGGTCACTTACCCTACTGTTAGAATCTTTTTTACACTTTGGATTCTTGTGTTTTGACCTCTTGAACTAGTAATCTTTGGTTTCACAAGTGACCTTGCTTGGGGTTGGTGAGCTAGAAACTGTCCTTGTTGAGAAGATAAACCTTTAGATCCTTTGATAACACACTTGGAGAGTCTTAGTAATCTCTTGTCCATTCACTTCCATACAAAATTCAAATTCAATCAATATAA
>MU226418.1:845494-858981 GCA_018584345.1 Thuja plicata | reverse complement strand
CAAAGAGACACACACTTAGATGATTTAGAAGTAATTCTAGATCGCATGGAACAATTTCAACTAAGGTTAAATCCTAAAAAGTGTGCATTTGGAGTCACCTCTGGAAAACTACTCGGATTCATCATTTTAGCACGAGGAATAGAGGTAGACCCTGAAAAAGTCCAAGCAATCATAGATATGCCACCTCCTAGAAACATTAGTCAAATGAGGAGTCTTCAAGGACGTCTTCAATCTATAAGAAGACTTATTTCACAATTGGCAGATAGAGCTCAACCCTTCAACAATAACTTACACAAAGGAGTCAAATGTGTTTGGAATAAGGATTGTCAAAAGAGTATAGATCAAATCAAGAAGTACTTGGAAAATTCTCCCATTTTAATGCCTCCTATCCTAGGAAAACCACTTATTCTATATATTTCAGTGACAAAATCTTCCTTGGGGGCATTACTAGCTCAACTTGATGAAAATGGGAAAGAAAGAGAAATATACTATATTAGCCGCACTCTTGTTTCATACGAGGTTAACTACACCAGCATTGAGAAATCTTGCCTTGCAGTTGTGTTTGCTTCCCAAAAGTTGTGACATTACATGCTTGCGCACACTATACACCTCATAGAAAAAATAGATCCACTCAAATATTTGCTAGGTAAGGCCACCCTCACAGGTAGACTTGCTAAATGGATGATGATCCTTTCAGAGTTTGACATAGAGTACATTGAGCGTAAAGCAATCAAAGGACAAGCCATAACAGATCAATTGGCTGATTTTCCAATACAAGATAATGCACCTATTCAAGTTGACTTCCCAGATGAGGACCTCATGTATATGACTAAAAGAACATGAAAGATGTTCTTTGATGGATCCTTTATGCAAAATGGTTCAGGAGCTGGTGTGTTGTTTGTTTCTCCTCATTGGTACATGATCCCTAAGTCTTATAAATTATTGTTCCCATGTGCAAACAACATTGCTGAGTATGAAGCTTTAACAAATGGACTTAAGATGACCATAGAATGGAGAATCACAGAGTTACACATCTATGGGGATTCACATTTGATAATCAACCAAGTTAATGATGAATATCAAACAGAACATGAGAAAATGGTACCTTACAAGCAAATGGCTGATTCCTTGAAATGCTACTTGACATTTGTCACGTTTCAGCAAATCCCTAGAGAAAAAAACAAAGTAGCTAATGCTATGGCTACACTTGCTTCACTCCTTCAGTTAGAGCAACATGAATCAAGATTTGAATTCCTGGTGGAAGAGCTACATCACCCTATATATGACTCTCAAGAAATCCATGTCATCTGTACCCTTGTTGGTTGTGAGTCATCTCGTTATGGTGCCATTTATTCATAACTTCGTGATGACATTATTCCCAAAACCTTTAATCGATCTGAACGCAGAAACCTTACCCGAAATGCCTCTTGCCATTCCCTTATCGCTGGTGATTTGTATAGGAGGGGTCTAGATGGAACACTTCTTAGATGCTTAGAAAAGGAAGAATCTGACCAAGCGTTAGTTGATATCCATGAGGGATCTGTGGGGGACATTCCAATGGTCTTTCCATGGCCCGAAGGTTGCTTAGGGAAGGGTACTATTGGCCTACGATGCAGATTGATGTAGTAGCTTTTGCAAATTCATGTGAAAAGTGTCAAAAACATGGTAACCTAATACATACTCTAGGCAGGGAACTCATTCCTTCTATATCTCATTGGCCATTTCAGCACTGGGCCTTTGACCTTGTTGGGTAGATTCATCCCAACTCATCAGGTGGACACAAGTTTATTATCACTGCTACTGATTACTTCACTAAATGGGTAGAAGTTGTCCCACTTTCTATTGCCTCGCGAAAGACAGTCTCTCTATTCATTTTGAACCATATCATCTGTCGATATGGAGTGCCTTCCGAGATTATCGCTGACAAGGGAGGCCAGTTCAAAAATAAGGACCTTAAACAAATCTACAAGAAATTCAAGATTAAACAACATTGGTCCTCCATTTACTTCCCGCAAGGAAATGGTCAAGTAGAGGCATCAAACAAAACCATTCTTAAAATCTTGCATAGAACAGTTTGTAAGAATGGAAGAGATTGACACTTACAGATAAATCCGGCTTTGTGGGCCTATAGAACGAGTATTCGTACTCCTACTGAGGCTAATCCTTTTTCCCTTGCATATGGCGCTGAAGCAGTGTTACCTTTGGAGGTTGAGATTCTTTCACTTAGAGTTTCCCTCAAAGGTCTAGTTACAAATGAAGACTACCGTGCCATGAGACTTCAAGAGTTAGAACTTCTAGATGAGAAACGTCAAGCATCATTTGACCATATGAGGGTTTATCAAAAGCGCATGTCCAAAGCCTTCAACAAAAAGGTTCTCCCTAGAGAATTTCAAGTAGGAGATCTTGTCCTACGTGAAAATCCTAAGAATCAACAGCATAGAGATCAAAAGGGCAAATTTGAACCTAATTGGCTTGGACCTTACATCATCACAACAACTTTTGGTTTAGGTGCTTATTTACTGTCTACAGCCGCGGGAGAGCAGCTCCCTGATTCTATCAATGTCTTGCACCTAAAGAAGTTTTATCCATGATGCCCATTCTATTTGGGGGCATCCTTTGTACATATTTATTGATCCTGAAAAAATCCAAAAAAAATGATATATTGCCAAAAATTTCTAAAAATTGGAAAATTTCCTTAAAAAATGATCATCTTAGTGAAAACCTAGCAATAGGCGCTTTGACGTATCTCCAAAAAAATTATATATTCCAAAAATAAAAAAAAATAAAAAAATTCAAAAAATTCAAAAAAAAAAAAGAAAAAGTGCCTTGGTGAAAACCTGGACATAGGCGCCTTGGTAGCAAAAATTCAAAAAAATTATTAAAAGTCCTGAAAAAAAGAAGAAAAAAAATGAAAAAATTGTAATAAAATCCAAGTAGTGAAAACCTGGAAATGGACGCTACTTGAGGCCTTTGCACCCCTGTTTCTTAGCGCGTGTCATCGACACTTAGCCTTTCTCTATCATGCCTTGTCCTTGTTGCCTTGGTCTGGAATTGGTCTTTGTGTTTGTCTAGGGGGCATAACTGTGTTAGCTTTGGTCTCTTGGATGCGTTAGTCTTTATGACACCTCTCAAACGGTGTTTTTCAACACCACCCCAATTGTGTTTTTCAATACAACCCCTAACATCGAGTGTTTTTCAACACTTATCAGTTTGGTCTTACCCAATTTTGTCATGTGGTCTTTCCTGCTTGCAAGTATTCGATCCTTATCCTCGGAACTCGGTATCAGTTAACACACTTAAATTTTTAAACACAATAATTAATGCTTGAGCTATGTCATGATCTTTTCTTTGTGTGTTGACTGTTATTGATTTTTGTTGAGTGTCCTTGTCTCATAAGTCTCTTCGTGATGCATAGCTAGAGGACTTGGGGCATGGGGCATGTTTTTACTTGCTTCCTGCTTTATGCTTCACTATTTTTGCATAACCATTCTGCTGGTCATCCTAGCCTCTATGCCTTGATGCGAGCGTGGTTTTGCTATATTAAATTGGGTAAGCTAACAATGAAGTCATCTTGACCTTTATGTCTTTGATGCTTATGTTAGAATCTTCCCACATTCCAATCCGATATAAATTGCATTCATATCTTCATAGTTGCGCTTGTGACTAGTGATGATTGTGTGATTTTTCGATGTCCGTTAATAATGGCCCAATGATGAAAATAAGTTCCCTGACATTCTCTCATGAATGATGAACACAAAGTCCTATGTTACAGTTGCTCTATTGCAAGTACACCTTTGCATTTTCATGTAGCTTGCATTGTTAGACCTCATGTTAGTTTGCTTTTTTAGGCTGCATTATGAGTTTGAGGGGGTTTTTCCTTCATCTTTCTTGTGGTCTTTTAATCAACTGTGATCACATTCTCATCTTCATTTCCTTATCTTCTTTCATGATCTCAATCAAAATTTTCTATCTTAAACAATTGATTAATTTTGGGGCATTCTCTTTCTTAAGGCAAATTCTCTTTCTTCTCTCCATCTTTCCACCTCTTCCAAACTTCTACCTTCAATTCGATTTCACCCCACTTCTTTTCTTCTAATTCAACCTTGGTGCATAATCTTTCATGCTGGATGATCTACCTTGGTTCTTTGATCCTTATATCTTTCATCTTACATCAAGAACCTTATCTTTAGTTCAATTTGGTCAAATTTATCAATTTTTTGTTTCTCCTCTATCTCATTTCGATTTTGATCACAAGGGGGCGGTACCTATCAAACTTCAATCTTTGATTCAGCTTTATCAATCCTATCATTTGTTCCGCTAGGGGCAACCTTGCTTGAGATTCTTATCTCGGACATGTCAATTACTTATTTACAACGGTGTTGACCTTATCTTTTTTGCAATCAGCTTATCTTTGTTGTGATGTCAATTACTTATTTACAACAGTGTTGATGTCTGTGTTGTTTTGTGATCCCAAATCGATCTCACACTTCAACTACATTCTTTAACTACATGTGTTCCCATAAAGATCACACATTAGTCAAAGAGGGGTAAATGTATGCACCCTAAAATGGTCGCCTAGACTATGGGCCCCCATTCTTCAATTTATCAAATGACAGAATTAATTTATCAATTTCCTGAACCAATGCTTTGCAACATTTTCAATTCAAATCAATTTCCTTGATCAAATCGTAATTAATTCAATTATTTCAATATTTCCTAAGGATTGATCATTTCATCAATAATCTTATTTAATTAAAAGAAAACATCCCTTTTAATTAAATGAAATAATCTTATTTAATTAAAATAAATCTTTTAATTAAATGATCTTATCTTATTTAATTAAAATCTCTCTTTTAATTAAATAATATTATCTTATTTAATTAAAAAACCTCTATTTTAATTAAATAAAATAATCTTATTTAATTGAAAGAAAATCCTTCTTTAATTAAATAAATAAAATCCCCACTTAAAGCTCTCTTTGATGAAAAAAGGGAAATAAATCAAATAAATAAATAAAAAAATAAAAAAATATTTAAAAAGCTCCTTTTTCTCCACACATATTCCTAAGTGGTGGGCTTTTCCCTCTTACTTGCCTTTTTAGGGATTTATCCCACATTGCTCTTGAGGATGCATTTTCTGTCCACACTTTCCTTTATAAGGAGCCCTCTCCTTCTCATTTTAGAAATCAGAAGGGATCAAATCAAAGATATAAAATTTCTATGTATTGTTATGTTGCAGGTTTGGAGAGCAATTTTGGAGGAGAATTTGAGCACTCAAGCTTGGATATTGCAACTTCTCTCTTCTTGTATTCTTCTTGCATCCATGGATATTCATGTAGATTAGATTCATATTAGATTAAATTCATATTTTCTTCCATAGATTAAGCTACATATTTCCTTTTATAGATTAATCATGAATTGTTATCATATAGATTAATTTCCTTTTATGCATTGTTATCATATAGAATAGTTGTCATTTTCATGCATTGAATCTCTCATTTCATGGTGTACTTGCATAGGCACAACTAGGTCAATCTGAGGCCCTCCATCACAAACCTTTGCACTCCATGACTAGGGAGTTATGAGTTGATATTTGAGGCCTCATTCTTAAGCAACCTTGAATGGAATGATTCATAGAAGTGTGACACATTTTTAGCACACAGTAATGATAAGCGGAGAAAAAAATATATTTCTTCCAACGATCAAGATAATCATGTCATTAGAATGGACATGCAAGAAGGTCCAAGTTAAGTTGAAAGTAATGCATCTTCATTTCTAAGTCATGAATTTGAACAAGTGTTGCATAAAAAATCCACCCCAGAACTTGATGAAGATCTTATCATGAACATCATAGAGGAATTTTGTTTAAATTTTGAAGATAATTCTCCCAAGTCTAACCATCATGATGTAGAGGGAAGCAATGAGGTAACCCATTTTGATCAGCCAGAAGTGATGATCGTTGATGAACCAGTTAAGCAAGTTGTAGCATGAAAGAAGAGTTTAGTCTTTGTTTGACCAAGGGGATGTCCAATCTGACATATCACTTGGTTGGAGGCCAACAGAAAGATAGATATATCACTCATACTTGAGCATGCAAATACAATTGAAGAAGAAGCTAAACATGCATTTGCAGTTCAATAGGAACAGTCTAAATTCATGGACCTACTTTGGGGCAATGATACATATGATTCATCTCAAGAAGGTGAATTTGTTCATCTCTTCCAAGAGGTGTTGCATCAAGCATTGGCATCATTGCTTCAACTATTTGTGTTTCATGGTTACAAAGTTGTCTATGAACATGCAAGGTATTGCAAACTACTAAAAAAAGGTAGCTATTTTGTTGAGCCGGTAAACGGTTTTGTCTGAAAGGTTGCATTTTTGGCTATTTTTAATTAGGTAGGTTTTCTTTCTATACAATAAATGTGTTTGCACAAGTTTTTGTTATTTTAACTAGGTTTTCTTTGCGTCAGTCGCGACATTCTTTTTGTCATTTTGTGTTTTTTTTGGCTTGACTCTGTAGCCCAATGGATACTAAGGCACTTGAAGATTCTGGATTCTACATTCCTCATTGTTTTTAAGAACAAATGAGCTATGTTACCCAGTTAGAGCTAGTTGTTGTCCTCAATTTTGTATTCACAAAATTGGACAACCCTATGGAAAATTTCATAGTTTAAACTCTCCAAGGTGATTTATTAGTTGTTTGGTTTGTTTTTGGTTTTCTTTCCCCCTAGGATTGTTGTATTTTGAATTTTCGCTCATTTTGAGCTATCTTAGGCCTCAATCGAAGTTGTATTTCAAGAGATATAGAGGAATTAAGTACACTACATGTGAACTTTTTAAGCCTGACTACATGTATTTATTTCTTGTTTAAAATCTTGATTAAGTGGGCTTTTTTCTAGTCATTACATGTCGTCAAGGGTGTCATTTTCTTGCACTTTGGAATTAAATTCCACCATTACATATTTGTAAGGGAATATATGATTTTTAAAGAGATTATAAAGCATTGGTGGGATTTTTGTGCTTCATTAAATGTTTTCTCTCTAAAAGTTTAAATGCTTGTAAATGTGCATGAGAACCCATCTTTAAAACAAAATGATGGTTTTTAATTAAACTAATACTTTCTTAGTGGGTTTTTTACGCTTATTTGCAAGTATTATTTTTGTTTTTTTTAAATAGAGGCATGCTCTTGCAAAACAATTCCTAAAACCCATCCAAAGACAAGGTGACAATTTTTTGAAGGCTTTTACATATGTGTTTTAGAGTTATCAAAAGACTTGTGAATAGCCAGCTAAAAGATCGTCATTAAATTTATGAGGGAAGGGTGGTGATTTTTACTTGAAATGCATATCTCAAAGCTCATTCTTGTTAGACTTGCTTATAACATTGCCAAACCCGTCAATAGCTATAAGTGGTAATTTTTTTTATGGGTTTTACATCCCAAAAAGCCCATTTCTAATCAGAAAGTGATTTGAAAATTGATTGTAAAACCCCGTCTTAATCTATACAAAGTCCAAGGGTGGCGATTTTCATATGTTTTACCTATGAAGAAACCCATTTTTATTTTAAAAGTAATACATATTTTATATGTGGTTGACATCTAAAAACTCGTTTATTGCTTGTGGTTTATGTAAAACACATTTTATTTTTCCTTGAGCATATTTTTGTATTGAAAAAATATCTTTAAAAATCGTCAAGGGTTAATATGATTTTGTTCGAACAAGATAAAATCACAGCTTGCAATTCAAGTTCAAAAGCTCATCTAGGGCATAAAACACGTTTTTATGAGGAAAGAGTTTCATTTTGATTTGCAATAGCAAGTAAGAAGCCCATCCAAGGTGAATGTGTATCATTTGCAGCTTGTAAACTTCAAACAAAAAACATGTTTGTTCCTTATAGACGTCATTTTTATCATCTATTACATATTGACTTGCATTTTCTTGTAAGAGCCATGAGTTTGAAGTTTGAATGAGTCTTCTTGTTGCTATTCTTTTTCATTTCGACCCTCAATCATGGACATTTGTCAAGAAATTCGTATTGACTCATGAATGCAAGAAGATTTAATCAAGCTCCTTGCCTATATAGCTGAAAGTTGGGGTTCTTCTTCCAAATTTGAAATCATAAGAATTTGTGGAGATTTCTTCAAGATTCAAAACCTTCTTCGTTACATTTTGCCTTCTCAAGAAGAGGTAAGCTTTTGAATTTTTCTTGATTCAAGCTAGGGTTTTCTTGTTTGCAAATTTTCAATCCATTTTCAGATTTGTAGTTCTTGTTTTAAGTCTTGTTTTCTTTAAAATAATGAAAGTTTTTCCCCTCATTTGCAAATAGAAATTTCTTTCCATGAAGGAGAAATTTTGAGAAATCCAACGATCTTCCCAAAATCTCAGTTCCTCAAGCATGTGATTCTTCCAAAGTTGCAATGCAAGGCACTCATTTTTCTTGCATGTGCAGTCGAGATTAAAAACCCCGTCCATAAGTTTTTTTTACCCAAAAAGAGAAAGGTTTTTCCCCTATATATAATACAAGAAAAAAAATCCCACCTTCAAGTGTTTTCTACACACTTTTTGAGGCTTTCCTAAAGGCTGCAAATAGACTTCCAAAACCTGTTGGTAAGCATCAAGAGATTTCTAGATGACTTGTAAGGGGACATAAAAACCCTACTAATGAGTAAATAACCTTCCCATTTGTATATATATACATATACACCTCATTTCCTTGCTCAAAGATTATTGTCCATTCATATGTAGTGTTCCCAGAAAACCCCATTTTTCAGACTTTCTTCCATCTAAATAACTGATGTCTTCAAAATTTCTTCATTTTTTATTGCTAAAAGGTCTTCCATTCATATCCAACATGCATAGCTCCAAATTTGCAAAGTTCTAGCTTGGAAGAAATATCCACGACTTCTCATGTTTGCCTGCATGATCTACCTAATCAAAAAATCATGACATTAGTATTATTTTGCAAACAAACTCGAAGACTGGGATACAAAGATGAAATTAATCACATGATGGAGTCTTCAAGGAGGTAAAAAAGTGAAAATTATTGAGAGCATAGGAAGCTTTCAAGACCGATTTCAAGCAAAGGTCAAAGTGCAGATGTTCCCACTCATGTACACAGATTGAAGATTTTCGACATCTGACAATCTAGTGATAGGAAGACCGACAAAGGATGATGTAATAGGAGTCGTGTCTTGTTAGGCACTTCGTTTATTTTCATTATGCAATTTGTTTTTGACAGATTACATGTAATGTAGAAACAAGATGTAATTGAATGTGATAGTATCACGTGCAAAGCTGTAACATGTAATCTAACTGCAGGTCAAGTAAGTTAGGACCTGCAGTTTGAATAAGTCAAAGTTAGTCAGGGAATAGGTCAAAGTTTGTTGGGTATCTCCCACATTTCTCTCTCAGCCCCTCACCTATAAATAAAGGAGGGTGCTCATTGTATTTTTCATATTTTGGCAATGCAAGAAAATTCTGCCAGTTTGTATATACACTCTATGACTTTGTGCTTAGATGTAGATTAAATTGCTTTAAATAAAAGAAGCAGGTTGTTTTGAGACTTTGTGTCAATCTAAACTGTTAGGTGATGCCATTTTCTCGAGTTGATCAAGATTTTTGGTGCTTTGTTCAAGGGGGATTGAATTCAATTGTGCAAACTTTGAGCTACATATTGCATTCAGAGGTATAATTCAATTCAAAATTTGAAGACTTTGTGCTTCAAGAGAAAGAATTGTTATAATTAGTAGTGGTTGCAATTACTTAGAACTGAAAGACTTTGGGCTTCAATTGTAAGTATTTTTACTAAGTTTGAGAGTATCTAGTAAGAGACTTTGTGCCTTACTGGTTATTCTGATTATTGAATCCTTATCCGAGATAAGTGCATGAGACTTTGTGCCTTACTGGTTATTCTGATTATTGAATCCTTATTCGAGATAAGCGCATAAGACTTCCTATATTTGTTTCACAAAATATATAAGTAGACTATCATGTTTGGTTTTGTTCTTAATGATGACATGTAACTGATTGAATGTTTGGTAAATGCTAAGTTCAAGATGATGCAAGACATTAAAAAAATTAATGGTTTGTATTGTCATTGATGTCAACTTGATATCATCTATAGGGTCATGTACATAATGTCAAAGACTTCAGAGAATCAATGGAATAGAGATTATGCTTTCAGCAATGCATAAAAGTCAAGTATTCACTAAGTGACAGATAACACCGACAGAGTGCACACCATCGGTAAAGGCAAAGAAAAAGTCACAGTAATACCCGACGAACAAAAGACAGTGTTGCCCGACGAAGCAAAATCACAGGATGCCCGACGATTTGAAAATAGAGTTGCTCGATGAGAAAAATCTAATGATGCCCGACGGACAGAGATCCCAAAGCTAACTGGAGTTACACCTACGGAACTAGCAGTTGTCACTGACGACTAACTGCAAAATTGACTGACGGAATAAAGAGTTCAGAAAATGACAAAATATCTAGCTGACAGAGCTTAATGATAGACTTAACTGGTTATTTTATTTATTTTATTCGACCACAGTTAAGTAATTGATTTAAAGAAGATTTATACAGTTGGCAAGAAGATAACTACAAGATAAATCAGGAGTTAAAGTCGTAAATCAGATTGGCTGGATTGTTTTTCATGCCAAGAATCAAGAATCAAGAATAAAGGAATATCATGTCTATATAAGAGACAAGCATAATTCATTTCCGCAATCACAAGCAATCACATACATGGAAGGGGAGTGAATAGAAAGAGGTTGCTGAAGAGAAATTGATGAAGGATAACTTCATACAGTCCTGATCAATCAAGCTGAAGGAGAGCTAAGGAATTCTGTAGACACCGACGAACAGTGAAGCACAACATCACAAAGCAGAAAGTGTGGAGCACAAAGAATTAAATTGATATATTGATCAGAGAGGTATTATACTTAAATAGATATGAAAATATGCAATTCAAGTTGCATTAGAAACAGGTCACAATGTTTCAGTTTAACCATTGAAGCATCAAGTCTCTTAACAAAGTAGGACTTAACCATCTTCTATAATTGAGGTATATCCTAACAGATTGCCAAAAAGGTTGATTCATGAAAGTAGCATTAAAATTGCATAAAGCCTATTGATAGCCTAAGAAGAAGGTTGATTCAAGGATGGTAGCAAGATTTTCCTAAAGCCTATTAACAGTCTAAGAAGGAGGCTGATTCAAGGATGGTAGAAAAATAGATGCCAAATACTAAGTGACAAACTCTATGTATAAAATCCTCTAACAAGGTCGCACTTAACAGTGTGTTTGTAACCTTTAACAGAGTTGGATCCTAACAGGGCTCACTTTAGAAGAGTGAAAATTTGGGGTATCGGTCCCAGTGGTTTTTTCCCTTAACAGGGTTTCCACATTAAAATCCATGTGTTATGTGTATATGGTTTATTACTTTATTGTTTTACATTTCACATATGCATTTCTGGATTGATTGGTATACTCTGCATATTTACTAAGTATCGGTAAATAAGTTTTAGTGCTTATCGGTTATCAAGGAGAATAAGGATAGACAAGGTAAACCGACAGACAGTCAATTATTATAAGTATTTCATGGCATGCATCTTGTAGGGACTTAATAATCTGAGGTGTATTGATTGGTGGTTAAAGATTAAAGGATAAATTTTTTAGGCCACTGATTCACCCCCCCCCCCCCCCCCCCCCCAACTCTTAGTTATTAACAACAATTGGTATCAGAGCTTGTGTGCTTAGAAGGAAGGTTTCAAGACCTAAGTAAAGATCACAAGATGAACAGACAAGAAGTGCCCAAGTTGAACAAAGACAACTTTGCTTCATGGCAAAGAAGGATAAGACTCCACTTATCAGGTATTGGTAATGATGTTACTCAATACTTAGATACTGAATATGTGTTGCCTACAGGACCATTGACAATAGATCAATTGAGAGTGAAGCATGAGCATAACTGCATGGTTATAGAGTTTTCTTCCTCTCTCTCCGATGCTGAATTTGAAGATGTCAAGGATTGCAAAATTGCAAAGAAAATGTGGGACAAACTGAAGCTTATACATGGAGGTGATACAAATGTTCTGAGAGCCAAGGTAGAAAGCCTTAGAGGAAAGTTTGATGATCTCAGAATGAAAAAGGAGAAAAAATCACACAATACAACACAAGAATAAAAGAAGTAGTCAATGCTATACGAGGTGTTGGAGGTACACTTGAAGAGGAAACAGTGGTAAGTAAAATCCTAAGAACCTTATTGCCTGTATATGCTATTAGAGTCTCTGCTATTCAAGAAATGAGAGCAGTAACAAACAATACATATACTCTTGATAGCCTAATTGGTAGACTGATTTCATTTGAGATGAATAACTTTGACAATAGTGTCTTACCAAGTTTAGAGTCTGCATTTAAGTCTTCTATGAAAATAAGCAAATCCAATCATAGATACTCATCTAGAAGGGACAGTGAAAGTGAAAGTGAAGAAGAAGATTTAGATGAAATAGAAGCACTTATGGCTAGAAGAATACAGAGAGGCAAAGGTAAATACAAATGCAAACTACCACTTGTATGCTTTAAGTGTAAAGAAATTGGACACTTTGCTGGAAGATGTCCTAACAGAAGAAAATATGACAGAAGTAATGACAGATCTTTTGAGAAGAAATCTGACAAAGGTGATAACAAAGATTACAAAGGTTATTGACAATCAGAAAGAAATGATACCTGAGACTACAAGGATAAAGGCAAGAAGGCTAGTTACCTGGCTGCTTGCAAAGATGTAGATACTGACACCAAAATTGATGATGACATCGAAATAGTATTTGTAGCTGTGAAGGATGATTCAGATGAAGAGGAAAGGTATGAAGAAACTACACTCATATCTAAGGTTAGTAAGAATGATATCTGGATTATAGATAGTGGCTGCACTCACCATATGACCGGTGACAAAGAAAAGTTTAATACTTTTGAATATTATAATGGTGGTACATTAAGAATGGGAAATGATACACCTTGTCCAGTTGAAGGTAAAGGAACAATAATGCTGAATAACCTGATTAAATGTGAAAATGTTTATTGGGTAAAAGGATTGAATTATAATCTATTGAGTGTTTTTCAGCTGAAAAATTTAGGTCACAGAGTAGCATTTGAGAACAAGAAGGCAATGATCTTCAATGAATCAGGAAAACTGATTGGTACCGGTGAACAAACCAAAGGTAACTTATTCCATCTGAATGATACTAATCCCACTTGCTTAATAACTAGAAATGAAGACATATGGTTGTGACACAAAAGATTGTGTCATGTGAATTTTGACAACATGACAAAAATAAGCAAAAGAAGAATTGTAAGAGGCTTAGCGACGATGACAAAGCCAGACAACATCATGTGCAAGAATTGTCAAAAAGGTAAAATGACAAAGTCTAGTTTCAAAAGTAAAACCCATACATCTGATGATATTCTAGAATTAGTCCATACTGATTTATG
>MU226418.1:792550-825254 GCA_018584345.1 Thuja plicata | reverse complement strand
TCATTCTCATATATATGCGAATTGATCCTTGAGGAGACAAGTATCAAAAACATAACATGCTCGGTCTCTCCCAAGGATCAATAAGCAGTGATTTCAAGTACTTGAGCGAACTTGAGCAGTGGTAATTGTTCTCTACTCATGGCTTGCGATTTGCCTCTATTAAGACTGCGGATAACACCATTGAGGGTGCGAATTTAGGAGGATAATCTCTGCCCTAAATTCGGCGATCTATTCCAGCATGTGGAAGTGAAATTTTCAGCAGCAAACATTGGGGTTTGCACTTACATTTCAAATCAGACTTGAAAGGTAAATTCAAGGCGTAATTCAAAAGCGAATTCATGAATGCATTCAAGGTGAATTTCAGAATTTGAACAGCTAGAGATCAAATCTGTGATCTTGGTCATTAATACCTTGGATCAAGCAAATTCGGCTTACACACACATCAAGGGTTTAAAGACAAATCTGAAATCAATAATTCTGATTTAGAAGATCAGTTCTGAACTTCACTTCCGGGTATTATCTATCCTTATTTGAAGTTTACTTTTCATTATCCTGTGCTTAGTTTTGTTAGATCTCTATAGATTGAATATATTCCTTGCTAGAATCTGAAAACATTAACATGGTATCATGAATATATTCCTTGCTAGAATCTGAAAACATTAACATATTTTCCCCGACTCAATATAATTTCATTAGATCTTTGCCATACCTCAAGCCCAGGGAAATAGTGAAGGAGACCAAGATCTTTCATTTCAAATTCAGAAGCTAACTCTTTCTTACATTTAATAATGAGATCATCATTACCGGTGAGAAACAAATCATCAACATAAAGCACTAAGATCAGCACTTTGTCATCACATACCTTGAAATATAAATTTGGATCAGCATCATTCTTTAGGAAGCCCAAGCTCATAAGATAATTATCAATTCTCTCATACCATGCACGAGGGGCTTGTTTAAGGCCATACAAAGCCTTTTTCAGCCTGCACACATGTGAGTCTTTATCATGAATCACAAAGCCCTCTGGCTGTTCAATGTATACTTCCTCTTCAATTATGCCATTGAAGAATGCTGTTTTCACATCCATTTGATGAAGTCTCCAACCCTTAATTGCTGCAACAACTATGATGGTTCGGATAGAAGTGTAACGTGCTACAGGTGCAAAAGTCTCTTCATAGTCTATGTCTTCCTTTTGTGAGAAATCTCTAGCTACAAATCTAGCTTTATGTTTTTCTATACTTCCATCAGCTGCATGTTTAATCTTGAACAACCACTTAGAAGAAACAACTGATTTACCTTTGGGCCTAGGAACAATCTCCCACACATCATGTTTGATGATGGATTGATACTCCTCCATCATGGCATCCTTCCACACTTGCTGATTTGAAGCTTCTTCAAAATTAGAAGACTCAGATGCTATAATGTGACTCATCAAAGCTACATAATCTGCAAACTTATGAGGCCTTTTACTCTCTCTGAAAGTGCCACGAGGGGCTGCATATTTTTCAGCCTCTTCCATAGTGTGCCTGGCCCAAAATGGTCTTTTCTTATTAGCTGAAATATTACTAGGACTTGCAGAAGTATCTATAGGATCAACAGGATCAACAAAGTCTTCTGAATCTGTATTTTCCCTTTGAATCTCTGAAGGTGAACTAGGGTCAGCCATATCTATGTCTTGAGGAGGCTCAAAGTCTTCTCTATCACTTTCCATAGTAGATTCTTTGGATATCTTGCAAGCTACATCTTCATCAAAAGAGACATCCGTGCTGATTTTAATTTGCTTTTGATCTGGAATATATATTTTGTATGCTTTTGAAGATTCACTATAACCAACAAAGATGCCTTTATTTCCTGAAGGTTCTAACTTAGATCTTTTCTCTTTTGGAACATGAATATAGACAGGACATCCAAAAATTCTGAGATGACTAATATCTGGATTGATACCTGAAAATGCTTCTTTTGGAGTCATTTTGTCTAGAATCTGATGAGGACTACGATTCTAAATGTATACTGCTGTCCTGCAAGCCTCTACCCATTTATGGATCATAGCCTTTGCTGCCTCAACAATTGTCTTGTTCTTTCTTTCAGCTACACCGTTTTGTTGAGGATTAAAGGGGACACATAACTCCCTCTTAATCTTGGTTTCAACACAAAAGTTATGAAATATACCAGAAACATATTCTCCCCCATTATCAGACCTTACAACCTTTATCTTCTTGTTAGATAAATTTTCAACAAGTGCTTTGGATTCATTAAATCTGGACAACACTTCATCAGATTCCTTAGAATTAAGAAAATAGATCCAACACTTGCGAGAAAAGTCATCAATGAAGGTAACATAATACCAAAAACCACTAAGGGAAGCAACTGACATAGGACCACATAAATCAGAATGAATTAATTCTAAAGTTTGCTTTGCTCTACTTTCACTAGAATGAAAAGTACTTTCAATGTTCTTACCTAATCCACACCCCTTGCAGACACCTTCATGGTTTTGGTTCAGCTTTGGAAGACCAACTACCACCTTTTCCATTGAAGACAAGGTTCTGAAATTTAAATGACCAAACCTTTTATGCCACAGCTCACTGGAACTTGAAGAATCATGAGCTAAGACTTGAATAGGACTGGCTGAAAGCTTTTAAATACTGTCATGACAAACACCTATCTCACGAGCTGACTGAATGTTGGTGTTCTTCTTCCATGCAAGAATTTTTCCATCAGCAAAAGCAACATGATAACCCTTGTCTTCTAAAGCTGAAATAGAAATCAGATTCCTCTTAATGCTAGGAACAAAAAAAACATCACTGAAGTGAAGAGGAATTCCAGAATCCAACTGGAAGGAAGTAGAATTAGCACCCTTCACAGAATAACATGCATCATCACCAATGATAACTTGAAGATGAGAATCTTTTCCTTCAAGTTGGAGAGGTGCTCACGGTAACCAGTAATGTGACGAGATGCTCCACTGTTAATCAACCATGTATCTGTTAGTAGGAACATTGCTTATGATCGAACTCTCTAAACAAAATCAATCAATAAGCTTTTAATCTCACAAGAGTATACTAGATATGAAGAAAATATACGTATCTCTCAGATACAAACAACACAACAACAAGACTTCTAATATTGATCTTATACAGATCAAATATAAACAATAATCAATAATGTTCTTAGAACAGAATAACAACACCCAGTTTAATTCATTTTATGAAGATATAAACAACGAACTCTAAATTTCCAAAGATGCCAATTCTAAAGACTACTACAGCCATGTCAAGAGAGTTTGAAAAATGAATCATCATACATAACCAGTCCTCAGGGCTTGAAAGAATAAGAACCTGGAATACAAAGAGTCTCCCAATATGCATACGAAGAGGCCAAATTGTTACCAACAAACTGGACGATATCAATACATACCGTCAAGAAACCATGTAAGATTATGTGAGACACATGCCCATCTCTGATGAAGCCAAGTCAAGCAACACGACAATATAAACTGTGCAAATAATATATAAAAGAAGTCTCTTCTGCAGATGAATATGAGACAGCATGAACATAATGCTGAAGACTATATACGAAAGAAGCTATAACACAAAGTGTTACAATATTAACCGTTGTCATCAATACAAGAATTATAGAACGACGATGCCTCCACATAGACACGGTGAATAGACATAACTTCTACGGAGATATGAGACAACTGGGCATCATAATGACACAGCCCGAACATGAAAATAACAAATAATAAGACATTCGAACTCAACGCTTGAATACAAAGGAGCACCTTGAATACGATGGAAAGCTTATGAAGACTCTTCGTTGAGTAGAGATAATAACAGAGGAATAGCAGACCTGAAAATTCATATGAAGAAGACTCGGAACAAAAGAAGAAACAACTCTCGAACAATCACAGGTGAGAATGATCTCTCATGCAGCTATCAAAACTTCAACAGGAACAACTGAAAACTTAAATTTTTCGCCATCAGATTATAATTTCCAAATGTAGTGTAAAACTAAAATGTCAAACCTTATGTGTATAGCTTTCTTAAAACAACTGTAGAATGGAAAGCAATAAATATTGGTTTAAACAACTCTACAATTTATTGTTGTGTTTCTTTGAATTAGTATAACAACTTTTATCAATTTAAATTTTATCAATCACAATAGCATCATTTACTTAATTTCAATAATCATGAACATGAGAAGAACACAATAACACAATATTTATGTGGAAACCCTTACGGGAGAAAACCATGGCAAATTGCTTGTCTAGAAAGTAATCTCTTACAATTTTTGTAGGCTCAACCTACTAGAGCCACCAACCCGTCATTCAATTCATGATTGCTTGCCCACTAGAGGCACCGACTCCTCATTCAATTCGTGAGCACTAGCCCACTAGAGGCACCAATCTCTCAGTCACTTAGAAATACTGACCCTTCATTCAAATTGTTTTCAGAGGAGCTATACCTCTCTTCTTCAATCTGCTCTATTAAAATCTGCTATAAACTGATCATAAAAATCTCTTCAATATGCTTCATAATTCTGCTCCTAAGTCTTCTTTATCTTTGCATGAAACCCTCTTCACAAGTCTCATAAAGTCTTGACAATTATGCTCATAGAGTCTTCATAAATCTGCTCACTATTTGGAAGGATATTACATTTGAATTTCTTTTACATTTCATACCTCTTACTCATTGTCCTTGATACTACAACATACCTCTTCACCAAGAGAGGCAATTTTTCATTAGTATGTGTGATATCCCCGTTTTGGGACTTGAAGACAATAATAATTAATTGCTATAAGAGGCTATGGAGTAGTCAATGGAAACCAGTGATACCCAGTCCCATTATTAATAATACTTAGTCTGAGTTGTTACAGTGGCTAGTCATAATATGGGAGGCAGTCCATGAAAGACAGATCACATGACACATCAGCGGATAATACAAATTGCATAATCATCATGTTACATAATGCATTATCCACTTCATATTATCATTGCCACATATATCACACCATTCATATCATTGCATTGCATAAGCAGCATATTTGGCATCACATATATCTCTGCAAGATGACAGCCGATGTATATGTCATCGGGACTGATACTGTAATTACCATGCATCATCACAATATATGATTGGGCATCACTTCCGACTCATATATCAGATTATATATATATTACTACTGTGCCATAATAGAAGCCGATAACATTATCAGGCTAACAGATCAATAATCCATGGTTAATCATGTAATTGGCTGCACTTAATGATTCATGATTAATCGTGTGATCGGTTGGAGATTGTTACCAATAATCACTCATGATTAGTTTACAATAATCATGAATGATTATTGTAAACAATAAACTATATTTGTTATGATGGGTGATGGCTTTCCACCCACACCCTTTCATATTTTAAAGCACATATATATGCAAGCCGATCGTCTCATCAAGAGATAGTGAAGAATTGATAATTGATAACTTATATTTTCCCTTGTGGGAAGTGCTCGACTCAGAGCATAGAAGGTTGCGATAGCAACATTGGTGCAGGCATTTCATTTATATGTATCAGAGACGACATCTATTGGAAGAGCATAAACCATTATTGGTATATCAATGATGGCTCATATATTAGAGAAGTAGTGCATAGATAATTCCAGAATATCAAAGACGACATATATCTTTGTCTGAGAACATTATACCAACCTGTATTTGCTGCGTGAATCACATATGAAGATCAAAGACAACCATTCAGGTTATTGTGCATAATCTATATTGTTACATCAGACACAGCCTTTCATAATTGTATACTGCATTCTTGAAGCATATAGAGATTCAGTATATGCATTTGAAATTACCAGTAATAAATAATTCATTGTGATCATATTGTATATGCATTTGTTTATTTGAATCATTTGCATTATTTACTTCTTGTTAACTAAATTGGAATCAAATAAGCAATCATCTTAAGAAGGAATTGTATAAATTAAGTAGTCTCTCATAAACATAAAAAAGGGGACATTACAAATTGGTATCAGAGCTAAGAACCTGCTAGCTTGTGGGATAAACATTTAGATTAGTAGAAAATGGAAGCGATTGAGTAACTAGTTTAATAAGAAGCTTCAAAATATGGGAAAAATTGAGAACTCTGCAAGCACATGCTTCAATGCAGGGTCAAGAAACACACAAAAGAAATTAAATCAGTTGTTGGTATTACTAACACCAACCAATAACAATCACAGAAAACAAGGAAAAAAAAGAGAAAAAGATGAATATTCAAAACAACATGCCCTTAAATATAGACCAATGATTCCTACTCTCCTTCCAAAAGAAGAAAAACATTAAAGCAAAGAACCCATTGTAGTCAACCAACGAGATCAATGGCGACTGGATTGGTTAAAAGGAGGTCTTCAAGATGATATATCCCTAGAGGACTACATAGAGATAAGGGTCAAGTATTCACCTAAGAAGCAAATAAGTCATCACTTGGACTCATGAAGGGAAAGTGGAAGTCATGAGCACTCTAAGGAACATGAGACAAGTGATTGCAATACAACAATGGCACCACGAGTCTCTCACATCCATACATCATCAAAGGGAATGGAAGCAGTTACACCAAAGGGAGAAAGTGAAATTGAAAACTGAAGGAAGGATAATGCAAGAAATGATCATCAAACACCACTAGTGCAAGGTAAGGAAGAAGAGGCTATTGACTCGTCATGTATCACAAATACCACTAGTACAAGGAAAGGAAGAAGAGGCTATTGACTCGTCATGTATCACAAATAGATCAAGTACATGGATGCACAAGGATGATGAGGATAACCTCACATCATCACAAGGATCATACACAAAAGACGGCATAAGAGAGGTTCAAACAAGAAAACAGAATTCAGGGTATGGGAAATTGTTCCAGATTATCAATAACAACTCTATAGTTATGAATGAAATGAATAATACAAAGGTTACTTCATGTGTCCCACTACATCATCTTGAAGTTGACAAACTAGAAAGGTTGAAAATAAAGGTATGGAAAGAAGATAATGACTTGAAAGATTACCCACAGAAATCAGATGAAGGAAGGTTGGAGAAAGATAAATTGGAGTTTAGAGACAAAGGCGATCTTCAACTTACTCCTAATCCCTTGTTTGAAATTGAAGTGGACAAGGTTTATAATAACCCACTCTTTGAGGTGTGTGAAAAGACTAGTTTGAAGTCACACATAGGAGAAGATGAAACCAAGTTTTGGGACCCTGGTGCAATGTATAAACAAGTTTGGAATCAAAGGACAGATCTTAATAAGGGTGATAATAAATACTCAGTCAAACTACAAAGGGTTACCACCCAAATCAGGATTCCTACATTAGATAAGAATGAATGTTTAAGTTTGATGACAGGGAGACAACACTCTTCCATCGTATATCCTATAACAAGGCATCATTGTGTTCCAATTAAGATGGCATCAAGGAAGGATCTATTAGACGTTATAACATATCTAAGATCATGGAGGTTAAGCATGGAGCCCTTTACCGCAAACAATGATCCATACCAACATTTTAGGTCATTCATGAACGCAATAAGTTGGAACCATTGGAATTATCTTCTTGACTTCTCGAAGGAGGGAGTCAAGAGTTTATGGTTGAACCATGTTAAATCCTTGGATTTCAACACTAAATACTCCTTAAAACCCCCAAAGAAGTCTTTACAATTCGGACTTGAGGATGAGCATATCAAAATCAGCATGAAGCAGCAACGACTTAATGATATACTCATGAGAATGATTTGGAGTTCAGATTTCAGTGGTTACTCTAACCTTTGGGATCCGTAAATCAACATTACAAGTATATTGCATGCTGAATCATTCGTCATATTTACGTGGGACCAGGAATCATGATGATGATATAAGAATGCTAGTGGGCAAGCATTTTCCAAGAGGGGGAGACTGTGATATCCCCGTTTTGGGACTTAAAGACAAGAAGAATTAATCGCTATAAGAGGCTATAGAGTAGTCAATGGAAACCAGCAATACCCAGTCCCATTATTAATATTACTTAGTCTTAGTTGTTACGGTAGCTAGTCATAATATGGGAGTCAGTCCAAGAAAGACAGATCACATGACACATCAGCGGATAATACAAATTGCATAATCATCATGTTACATAATGCATTATCCACTTCATATTATCATTGGCACATATATCACAGCATTCATATCATTGCATTGCATAAGCAACATATTTGGCATCACATATATCTCTCCAAGATGACAGCCGATGTATATGTCATCGGGACTGATATTGTAATTACCATGCATCATCACAATATATGATCGGGCATCACTTCCGATTCATATATATATATATATATATTACCACTGTGCCATAATAGAAGCCGATAACATTATTGGGCTGACAGATCAATAATCCATGGTTAATCTTGTAATTGGCTGCCTTTAATGATTCATGATTAATTATGTGATCGGTTGGAGATTGTTACCAATAATCACTCATGATTAGTTTACAATAATCATGAATGATTATTGTAAACAATAAACTATATTTGTTATGATGGGTGATGTCTTTCCACCTGCACCCTTTCATATTTTAAAGCACATATATATGCAAGCCGATTGGCTCATCAAGAGGCAGTGAAGAATTGATAATTGATAACTTATATATTCCCTTGTGGGAAGCGCTCGACTTAGAGCATAGAATGTTGTGATAGCAACTGCTGGTGCAGGCATTTCATTTATATATATCAGAGACGGCATCTATTGGAAGAGCATAAACCATTATTGATATATAAGGGATGGCTCATATATCAGAGAAGTAGTGCATAGATAATTCCAGAATATCAGAGAGGACATATATCTCTGCTTGAGAACATTATACCAACCTGTATTTGCTGCGTGAATCACATACGAAGATCAGAGACAGCCATTCAGGTTATTGTGCATAATCTATATTGTTACATCAGACAACCTTTCATAATTGTATACTGCATTCTTGAAGCATATAAATATTCAGCATATGCATTTGGAATTACCAGTAATAAATATTTCATTGTGATCACATTGTATATTTGAATCATTTGGATTATTTACTTCTTGTTACCTAAATTGGAATAAAATAAGCAATCATCTTAAGAAGGAATTGTGTAAACTAAGTAGTGTCTCATATACACAAAAAGGGGACATTACAGTATGCAATATTCTTCATATCAGAATTATATATTGATTTTGGTGGACCCTTGGACATAAGCATGCACTTATTCATGTGTTGAATTGAATGATGATATTCATGGCTACTATTGTCAATTTTTTATATTAGGGAATTGCATGTGGAATTGTTACTAGAGTATATTTTAGAATTTTTTTTAGATAAGTTATGAGACTGATGGTGGAATTGCAGAGAAATGTAAAACAATGAGTAGATTGATTAACAGATTTGGAAGGGGCAGTTGCAATCTTGAATTTTCAAATATGGCTTATCGGAGCTGAGAAATTGATTCATGGAGATGACTGATTCCATTTAGACCCAAATGACACACAACCATAAATCTATGTGAAAATTCCACTGTTAAAAGTTTGGGGTAACCATTAGAAATTGGTTGGCCATGGTGTTCAATTTAGAGTTTGGGATCTCCATTTGGACTGAAATGGACATCTTGTAATTTCCTATTCCTATTTGAGAAAGGTGACATCATTGCTAATTCTGGGTGGTGCATCAGGCATTTATGTCAGTACGATGAGAAAACCTAAAAGATATTTGTTTCCACTCATTTACACAAACCCTCTTAGATATTTCTAATAAATCTGGGAAATTTTCTTCCATTATCAATCCTTTTTGGAAGTAGTTTTAACCTGCAAATTTATAGTGCTTCTTGTTCTCTCGTATACTTTTCTGGTCTGATTTCATATTCTAACAGTTTTGTTCTATGTTGAATAATGAATGAATGCTCTATGTCTCTGGCAGAACTGGTTTTAATTATCAAGAATCCCTTCTAACATGGTTACTGAGAAGATTGATAATTTGCATAATATTTCAATAGGCCATATATGATGATCCATGGGAATGTGAGAGTGAATACTCTTATTCAATATTGGCCCTTTTACAAATTTTTACTTAAAGATATTGACTTAAACCATAGCTTCTTCATTTTCTATAGCAGATGACATGTCTAATGATGCTTGTCATCATTGTTGTATTTTACTTTGATGTTTGTAAAGTTTACAGTGTTTGCATATCTATCTTTTCTCCAACACTTATGTACTCAGTATTATTAATTTGGTTTTGTTATCTCTTTCCTGAAAATAATCATAAATTTCTTACCTCGCCTCGGCTTTGTTTAAAGTACAAGCAGCCACTGAGTTTCATATCCATAACTATTCATGATTTTTTACGTATGTTAAATGTTATATCCTCTCCTCTTCCTCTCTGATTTATAGAAGTACATGTTACATCTTCTTGGAAAATATATTTTAACAAGTATGGTATGTTTTCGTGTTTTTTTTGTTTTCAGTGACCTAGATATTTTATGGGATATGTAATTGCAGGATGCTGATGCAACCTTGAAAACAAGGAAGAAAAAAAGTGATGCTAGAGAAATGCAAAGCTTTTATCATCGATACTATGATCAATATGTTAAGGCACTGGAAGGCGAAGATGCAGATCGGTATAGTTTACACCATATATACATTTGACTTTCTTTTTTCTTCACATTGCTTGTTGCATTCTGCTGCAGAAAATCTGGCCTTCCTTCAAATTTTCTGATCTCCACAATTCATCAAAGTTATATTAGCTAAACACAAACAAAAGTTATCGTGTTACAATTTACAAATCATACTTGATCATTTCACTTTGAAAAGTGCTTAATTTTTGGAAGAGCCTGCTCTTTATTATACTTGGTTTGTGGTATGGGATTGAAGTGCCCTTGGTAGCCTTATTGATTGCTTAACGTGAAAAAAGAAAAATAGGAGCTCCTCAAAGAGTGAATAATCCATTGGTGCTGTAGCGTACATAGCTAAAATGGAGCTGATGGTTCATGCCATAAGTCCATGGAGTTTTAGAATGGGGTGTGGGGGGATTGAGGACCTAAATTTGTGGATGGTGAGGGTACAGCAGGGAAAATAAAATACAGTACTTGAAAATTGGTTATTTAAAATTGTACAAAAAATAGCATTTGATACATGTAAACTACCAAATACTAAACACAATGCATTGAAAAATGAAAGTTTGTAATGTCTCCTTTTGCTAGATCTTATAAAATAGGGATAGTTAACTTTCAAAAATCAATTGCAAGAGACTTCTTTCCTTGAAGTCTCAAATAACACATAAAATATAATGATTGAAGTGAGAATATACTCTATGATACCGCTTCTAATTGATTGTTCTTATGTTATATAATTGAAATCAATGTCATTGCTATCTCTGATTCAACACTTATATATGCGCAAGATAATTTTGATCAATATATCTGCACTTAGTGCAATGCAATCAATGTTAAGATTATCTCTGCTGTCTCTGATATAATCAATGAGAATTGTGCAAGGATGATCTTTAATATGAATTGTGCAATCTGAATTATGCAACCAATGTGATTGGTGGCCGTCTCTGATTTGACAATGGAAAGTATGCTACAATATCTTTTTATTGCTTATAGCGATGTAATGCTATTCCTGATCTGACTTTACAAACCTGCAAGTGTTCTCAATATCGCATAAAACGGTGCTATTGCTATGTCCGAGCTTGCTCCTTAAATATATGCAATTATGTCTCTAAACTGCTTATAACGATGGATCATTTGCTGAAAACTATCTTAACCACTGTCAATATTATCGATTTTTCTTATTTAAAACAGGTCAATAGTCCTTCTCCTAGCAATAGCTATCTTTAGTGGAATATGCTTATCGCTGTCTCCTTTGAACTATGTATCGCGTCCTTCCCTTCATGATTGCAGTCAGGCATCAACTTCTTTTCATGGTCGATTATATTCATTTATTCATCGCGCTTTCTTCAAGGCATGGACAACCAATAACTAAGTAGAGCTTTCCTTTTATTCCTTAGTCATCGATGCTTAATGAATATTGGTTGCCACTGTTGATTGGCGCATATTCTCCCTATCGGGCCTATTATTTTTGCTTCTTCCTATAGAGAGTGCTCACCAGTTGTGCGAGGCATATATCTCCAATGGCAATTTCATCTGTTGGTTTGGACTAGATGGGGACATCACAGTCTCCCCTCCTTGAAAATTCTTGCTCACATGCATTCTTAAATCATCAAGTTGATACGAGGGCCCCAAATAATTGGGTTAAATGCTTCAACACATATTTCTTGCTTCATGTGGATGCTGTTGAACTCACCAAGTTTATTAGACTCTATCTTTTCATGCGGCAATTCCACATCATTCAATTTATTCATCATTGAATTTCCATGATTCCAAGTGTTGTAGTGCCGTTGCAGTTGAACACTAGTGAAGGTGATCTCTTGAAGTTCGCAATTAGGAAGATCACTCCAACATGGTATGAATTTTTCGGAAACCTGTCCTGGGATGAACATTATCTCCATAAACTTACGAAAACGTCATAAGCTGTCTTATTGTTAACAACTATTGAATTCAAAATGATTCTAGGATTCCAAGTTAACCCTAGTGATGATCTATCACTATGATGCTGCACTACTCTGATTACAATACTCTTATTCTCATACTCTAATGGTATTTGCCTCCCTTGAGATCCTGAGAAACATTCATTGTCTAGTTCTCAAATGGAATACATGAAGGAGCTGAAATAAGATATCACTGTTAGACTCATTCTCGATTAACGACAAAATAAATTTTCTCAGCCACTCAAACAAAATCTTACCATATTCCCTCAAGATATCAAGAGAAAAATCCCTATTGCTCCAACCTATTGCCATCATTATAAAATTATAGGAGGGAAGGTGTAGCAATACTCTAGATTGCTGGTAGGAATCATTGTTCATTGTGGAGGTGGAAATCTGAATCATACTTGGAGAATCCCTTATTATTAGTTGCCTCCACACTGTCAATGGTTTAAAATCCATTTGACCACCAACTGATTGCATTAAACAATGGTAACGGTGATCATCATGACACTGCATCGGAAGTATGCACATAGTCGTAGAGACCCCCTTTAAACATTTGGTATTTGGTTGTTGAGTGGAAGAGTGAATCCCACTTGTGCATTTGTTTTGAATTGTATTCACATACAATTTGTAGGGATAGTGACTAATGATGAGACCACTTGGAATTCTCTTTAAACTTCGAACATGATTCAAAGCTTTATTTATGGAGAATACTCTGGGATCCCAAGCTTTGTTTTCAATTTCATCACGTGGTTCCGGAGTAGACTTGTTATCTAGTTTGAAAAGAGGGTTATCATATGTCCTATGAACTTCAACCTCAAACAAAGGATTATTCACAAATTAAATTGTATCCTTAAACTGATTGATATCCAAACTTTCATTATCTGCTTTCTCATCTATGTCTTTTAATTCATTATTTCTTCCTCTATCTTCTAGTTACCTGAAATGAATGTATATCAACTCTTGTTTGTATTGGTCTAGGGTTTCATGATATCTAATTTCTGGCCTGTCCCTGTTTACTATTTTTGGTATCTTACTTTTCAAGTTCACATCTCTTTTCAGTATCTTACTTTTCAAGGTCACATCTCTTTGTTTATCTCACATCTCTTTGTTTATCTTCCTCAAAGAGATCAGATTGGACACACGATGTAACTTCTGATTCACTGCTATTAGAAAAGTTACTCTTCTCATCTTTAACCATTGCTTTGTTTGGTACTGCCATGTGCTTTTCAAGAGGTGAAAGGGAACCTTGGGTGACATCCTTATCGTTAAGCAGTTCCACAAAGCCTGAATTATGATCCCTAGATACCATGTCATCTACAATGCATGATCCTTGGGAAGGTGTAAGACTAATGTGACAATCCTTATGAATCTGTGTACTGTCTTTATTTGTGATAGAAGAGTTACATGAGGAATTAACTGCTTTCATCGCTTTAAAGGTGTCAAAAACTATTTCCTCCCCCTGTATGCTTGCTTCTTGTAATGCTTGATGATTTTTTATTGTATTCACTTTAGTCTTTTTCTAATGCTTCATGCTTGGCAGTTGTCAAACCCTTTACCTTTTCTTCCTTTGGTGCTTCTAATGACATTTTTTGTGAGGAGTGTGTGTGAAATTCTTCAAGCAATTTTTGGATCACAATCCTTCATCCTCTGTTCATTTAAGTGTTCATGCTTTCCACTCTTTTTCCTTATGTCAAGGTGATGATTTTTACGACCTTTAGGTAAGTGCTTCATCCTCAAACCTATGTAATATCTTAGAGGCATATCATTTTGTAATCCTGCCTTAATCCAATCTTGTCGAAATTGATCTTGTAGATCAATCATGGGTTCATTGCCTTCTTGGTGTTCTTCTTTAGATGGGACTTTTGTTGTTACTGGCTTTGAACTTGTTGTAGACATACGTCTAGTTGGAGTTGGAATGTTGATGGATTGACTTCTATTGCCTCCTTTGTTGCCATTATTGTTTACTTGTGTTAGCCGGCTCAACAATTGAGTCAGTCTCTCTTGGGTGTTCCTATATTGTGACATGGTTGGTTTCATTTTATCATTGAGTTTGTACCAACCCTAGAATTTCCCTCATCTTCTGCTCTTTTGAAAGGTTTCCCCACAGGATGGCAGATTCATTGGCTTTGGTACCACTTGTAATGCCCCTTTTTGTTAGATCTTATAAAATAGGGATAGTTAACTTTCAAAAATCAATCGCAAGAGACTTCTCTCCTTACTCAAATGACACTTAAAGATAATGATTGAAGTAAGAATAATAGTCTATGATACCGCTTCTAAATGATTGTTCTTATGTTATACAATTGAAATCAATATCACTGCTATTTTTTGTTCAACACTTAGATATATGCAAGATGATTTTGATCAATATATCTGCACTTAGTGCAATGCAATCAATGTGAAGATTATTTCTGCTGTCCATGATATGATTGATGGCAATTGTGCAAGGATGATCTTTAATATGAATTGTGCAATCTGAATTATGTAACCAATGTGATTGGTAGCTGTCTCTGATTTGACAATCAAAAGTATGCTACAATATCTTCCTATCACTTATAGCAATGTAATGCTATTCCTGGTCTGACTTTATAAACCTACAAGTGTTCTCAATATGGCATAAAGCAATGCTATTGCTATGCCTGATCTTGCTCCTTAGATATATGCAATTATCTCTCCAATTGCTTATAGCGATGCGTGATTTGATGCTCTTGATTTATCTTGATGAATATGCAAATATATATATGATATTGCTTAGAGTGATATTTTTAGAAAAATGGGCAGAGTCAGAATAATAAAAAACAAATAATACATGCTTCTTCATCTGTTTTTCATTCAATACAAATTACATATATATTGGATTTTAAAATCCTATTTTATAGGAAACCTCATCAGCAACTTCCCTATTTACATTGAGTTGTTTCAACAACTCAACGTACATACCACTAATAAAATAACTTATTAAACAAACCCTCTGACTATTCATAATATTAAGTTGTTTCTTAACAACTTAATATTATGACACTTATAACACTAAATTATTTTATGCATCCTAATATTCCTCACCCATGTGAACACTAATTCCCAAAGCCCCCCCTTAGTTTGAACATGGGGTGAAAGTACATCACAATACTTGATGACCACACACAGTAGCTCACCAAACACTATAAGATAAGTGTAGGGACATACACTTCTACTCATGTCAAGCAATAGTGGAATTAGCCTCACTACACTTAGTACTTTCATCCAAGGATAGGGACAAACACATCTACCCATGGATCCAAAGATAGGGACTAACACATCTATGCAAGGTATTACATCAAGTTTGGATAGGGACAAACACATCCATCCAAGATATTACATCAAGCTTGGATAGGGACGAACACATCTATCGAAAAACAAGGTCATGAACAGGGACACACATTTGCTCACAACAATAATGATTGGGGTAAAACACATCCAATCATAATCACCAACTCATGTGACTGGGGACAACCACTTTCAATCACTTCACTACCTCGTGAATGGGGACAAACACATCCATTCACTAACAACCAAGAAATGTGATTGGGGACATACACATCTAACTACAATATAAAAAGTTTGAGAACCAAGTCCTCGTTGTCGCATAAGTAGCTACCATTGTAGATCAGTGCCACTTGGATCACAAATGATATGAGACGGTTGCTGCTGCCATCTGGAAAGTGATCTTGGCTTTTTTCATTTTGGCACAAGTTGATTTGTCACTAATACAATTCACAACCTCGTCACTAGTGACTGACGAGAGATCGCTGAGTTTCCTCCAACATCCTGGGCCTCCATCCTCCAATTAGTTTGCTATTAACTTAACAAATCTGGCTTTTGAGACTAATTTTGTTAATTGTGAGGAAACAATATCCTCCCCCCATTGATGGAAACTTCTTACAAGGAGTTTCAGTGTCAGGACCCCGTTGGTTCTCCCCTGTACAACTGTCTCTAATGGATATTGCTTTTTTTTGCCAATTTATAGTTTTTTGTGTTTTTTTCCAAAGTTTATGCTGTTTTGAGTTTTCTCAATAAATAAAATGCTGCAATGCATATAATCATGAAATTCAAACTAACTTTGTAGCAATGCACAAATATTTCTGCTTATTTCAATTCTGAAAATGTAATTGCATACAATGCTTGACTAATAACATAAGGATTTAATTTATTGCAATTTAGATAACCTGGAATGGAACACAGCTTGTATTTATTGCTTCAAAATGATTGCAGCTTCGTCTGAGAATTCAAAACATTAGATGCCAAGGAGGAATGGAACCAATGACACTCACAATCCCCAAAATCGTGCCTCTCCCAGCTCTAACGTCACCCTTTGGTTAAAGGGTGGCTCACGTGGCTGCTGAAAGCCCTGCAGCTGCCTTAAATGCATTCAAACGCTGCTTACAATGGCTGCGATTTGCATATATTACTGACTAAATAACCCTTGCATCAATTCCTGAATGAAACTATGAAGTTAAACATTAATTCCTTCACCCTGGAGCGCAATTATGGCTTCTAATATAAAGCCATAGTCAATCTGCACAATTCACTGGATATCTCACCAATTCAAAATGCCAATAACAGGAGAAATTCACAATTCCTCAAGAAGAATACTGCTGCAAACCCTTGCACAAACTCCCTTCACAAAATCAACCAAAGCAATGTCATAGAATGGTCTGATTTCTACCTCATTGGCTTTTATATTTTCTAAGTAGAAATCGACCAAGAGTCTTCACCCATACACTTCACATGACTTACAAATTACTAAGCTTTTGTTACATGTGCTTCTGAGGTATTTGAAATATAATATTCAGTTATATTTCCCTCCATAACTTAGGCGCCAAAGTCAAACTTTATTAAATAACCATTTAATGCACTAGACCACTTTATATAAGCTTTAACTTAATTATTAATTAAGTGTTACTTAATTAATAATTATTGATCAAATAATTAGCCTATTAATTCCTCCAAATGCTCAACTCAAAATCCAGATGCTCACTGCCTGAGCCAGATGTTAAATTGTTATCAGATTTAGGATAGAGGAATTTTATTTTTATTTCTCTAATGCGAATATCACTGTGAAGATGCAGATCTATATGAGAGAGCAATGTCCAAGTAAGTAAATTATCTTGCTTATAGATGAGGAGGTACAATATATATATTATCTTGCTTATAGATGAGAAGGTACAATAATAATATAAAGAGAATAGCTATCAAATGCTTAAGGCCGATAGGCCACTTAAGCATTTGATTTCATCGATTGGATTTGTCCAACCGAAGCTACAAATCATTAACACTCCCTCTTAGCTAGGGAGGATGACCACAATGTAAATACAGTAGAACCACACATAGTGTGGGAGAGATATTACTTCAATGTAATATCAGAATTTATGGCATATCCATGGATATCAGATCTCATGATACCCACCATAATGATATCATCTCATGATATCAGGAGTAATGGTCTACAAATATCAAGACTCATGATATTCACCAAAAACTCACAATGTCCATAATGGTATGTGCACATGCATCAACCATATGATGCCTACCATAGGGACATCAATTCATGGCGTATCCACGGATATTAATACACTTAATATCCACCATGATATTCTCAACAATACAACTTATAGATATCAATTCTCATGATATCCATCCCACAGTTGATATTGATTTAAGAGATATGAACTATCATGACATGTTCACGGATATCAACCATATGATATCAGTCATGATAGAAGGTTAAGTTATTGTAAGATCATCATCTTGCAATAACTACCAAAAGTACAATTGATAATAATTTAGAAGTCGTCACTTTTCAATGATATACACAGGGGCACATAAAGTCATGAAATAAGACTAGTGAAAAAAGAGTTTATATTAAACATCTTTTAGAATTTATTAGTACAATATTCAATAAAGTTGAAACTCAATCTTAGAATTTTCATTTCAACCATACCAAGCTTACCTCTGAAGTGTTCTACCTTCGTTTTGGCAAGAGGCTTGGTAAGAATGTTTGTTGTTTGATCTTCTGTACTAATATACCTCAATTGGATCACATTTCTCTCCACCATGTCTCTAACATAGTGATAAGGTATCTCAATGTGTTTAGATCTGTCATGGAATACTGGATTCACTGAAGGCTTTATACAACTTTGGTTGTCACAATGGATGATGGTGGGATCTAAGGATTGTCCAAACAATCCTACAAGAAGTTTTCTCAACCATACTGCTTCTCGTGCTCCCATAGATGCTGCAATGTACTCTGCTTCTGTGGTCTGAGCAACTGAAGATTGCTTCCTACCGAACCAGGATATCATAGTTGATCCTAAGTTGAAGCAACATCTTAGAGTGCTCTTACAATCCACTACACTTCTAGCCCAATCTGAGTCAGTATATCCATGTAAGTTTAGATCTACATCCTTATACCTTAAGCCATATCCAATTGTGTGATGTCCCTCGAGTAATACATTTTTCTAACTCTGTACCAATAAGATGTATAAGTGATTATGTAAATTATGATGTTTATTATCTTAGCAATTTAGAGACAATTGTTAAGGAAATGGGAAATAACATTGTGTTATTAATATGTGTGTTATCATCATTATAAATATAACACATTATAAAATATATTGGAAAAATAAATAAAATATGATTATCATAATAATAATTAAAACCATACATTATAACATATATTATAATATATATTACAATAAGTAATGTGTATTGAACAAATATTATAATATTAATTAAATTTTTTTTTTTTGGGCAAAAATGGCTATGCCATTATATTTTATTAATAATTTTTTTAAATACACTGCTTCAGGGGCTCCAGGGGGAAAGAAGCAGGGAAGAAAACCCCCTTCCCTTGCCCAAAAAGATTGTACAAAAAGGACAACCATTTGAACAAAACATGGTTGCATCCTATGATGAAGAACTACCTCTAAGAACGCCCAAAAAACTATACGGGGGACAATATATCACATTATGTCGGCCTCATATAACCACCCAATACATCGTATGGAAAAAATATCAAAAAGGGCAAAACCCACAATTACAATGACAACTAGTGAGGAGCAAAAGACTCGCCAAGTTTCGCCTTGCCCTTACACTTCTGGCATCTGTCACGTCGATGAAAAATTGGTGCACTTGAGCTGCGTGAAGAAGATGAATGTGAAGGACCTGGGGAGAAAGGAGGAGAATTACCCACCACACCAGTATGCTCAACAAAGTTGAGTATGACAATAATGTTATCAAACATTAAGAATGCGTTAGCAGCCAAACAACCTGGAAGGAGATTGACCACCTTTGCCATCTCTCTTCTAAACAACTGGAAATCCCGTCCCACCAACGCGAGCTTGAAGATATCATATAGCCTAACAAACTCACGCTTGGTGTCCAGATTATCTGCAGGAGACAATCCACCTAACCAAGCTTGTGAACCGCGAAGGAAATAATGCTTCACAGCCTCATGTATTTCCTTAGACGACCCAAGTTCTGGTTTGAGGAGAGCAACATATATCCTAAGAAGCACCTTATAATCTGACAACATATCGTATAAATTTTAAGACGCCACTCCCAAATATTTCAATATATTATAATATATATTACAATAAATAATGTATATTAAACATTTATTATAAATTAATACCAAATATTATAACATATATTCTAAACAAGTTTATTTATGTAACAACACCACCAAGGGTCGCCTCCTTAGTGGTGTGACTGGGCTGCAGCCTTACGGCTGCAACCGGTCACACCCCTAAGGGTGCAACTGAGAGTGGAGGGGACGTGACTCCCCCTCCCTCTCCCATATTAATATGCGCATGGGATGTAAGGTAAGGGGAGAGGAAAGATAAAATAAATCCCAGCGATTAATGTAAACATCGACAGTACAAACAGCAGTCGACAGGCAGTCGACCAATTGGTATGTAAGAAATATATATGAACTTCCATAAAGGATTATTAACATAAATATATATATAAATATATTCATTTAAACATATACAATGGTATGGAATTTATAGATTCATGTAATTTATCATTGAATTATTCTTTATTTCTATTGTATAATTATATATATATATATATATATGTATATTTTATACAGATATATATTTATATGCATAAACTCATTTATAAAGGCATTTCGTAAATATATATTCCATTGTTTATATAATTATGTATATATGTGTATTATATATATATATACATATAATTAGAATATATCTATTATATGAATTCTTAAATTAATGCATTCTTGTATAAATATGAATTTCTCATTATGAACTTTAAATGGATTTTGTACTAATGTTGTGTATCTATAATATTAGATACCATATAGAATGAATGGTATATTCATTAGAGATGGGATTCCGACAATGATGATAGTGGATACCATATAGAATGAATTTTATATTCATTAGAGATGGTATTCCTAAACAATGGTAATTCAAGGTTGGTATAGCCCTGTTGCCTAAATGAGATTAATTGGCAATTCAAGATTGTTATAGTCCCGTTGCCAATGGCAATTCGAGGTTGGTATAGCCCCGTTGCCCAAATGAGGTTAATTGGCGATTCGATACTGTTATAGTCCCGTTGCCAATGGCAATTCGAGGTTGGTATAGCCCCGTTGCCAATTTGGGATTGTTATAATCTTGTGTAGGCAGTATATATACTGATAGCCAGTCATATGCATATGCGTAGGCTTGGATAACGGTGTCCGTTTCCAAGAGAACCCAGAAGCAGTGCTCTATGGAAAGACGCTGATAGCTTGATTGCTTAGAGTGGATCTTATATCCCTCAAGCCGAGAATCGGGAATTCTGTGAAGCCCGACCTAGAGGGAGTTCCTAGGGTCAAATTCCCCTTACTAACTTAGAATAGAGTAAGAGTCATATAAATATTGCATAATATGTTGTACTAATGTCGGTTTTGCAAGAAATTTCGTAAGGAGAATAAGTAGGGGCATTACAAATTCTTCCGCAAAGATATCTCAAAATGTGTTTTGCTGCAACTAAATGTAACTGCTTTGGTTCACACATGAACTGACTGAGTGCATTTACAACATAACAAATATATCTGGTCTATTATTGACCAAATACATCAATGATCCAATCATCTGACGGTAGAGGGTGGAATTTGCTGATTCTGAGCTTGCTGCTGCTTCTCTTAACTTGTGTAAGTTTGTTTCCATAGGTGTAGACATAGGCTTGCAATCCATCGTTTCAAATCTTTTCAAGATGTCAATTGTATATTTTTGTTGATTTAGGATAATACCATTATCCTGCTGCCATACTTCTAAACCAAGGAAGTAGTGAAGGATACCCAAGTCCTTCATGTCAAATTCGGATGCAAGATCTTGTTTACACTTGGTGATGAGATGATCTTCCACTGTGACCAATAAATCATCAACATAAAGAATAAGAATCAACATATCTCCATTTATTACCTTGAAGTAGAGATTTGGATTGGCATCATTCTTGGAGAAGCCAAGACCTGATAGATAGTGATCTATCCTTTCATACCAAGCCCGAGGAGCCTGTTTCAACCCATACAAGGCTTTCTTCAGTTTGCAAACATGCGAGTGTTTTCCATGCACTACAAATCCTTCAGGTTGTTCCAATTATACTTCTTCCTCTATTAAACCATTTAGAAAGGCAGTCTTCACATATATTTGATGGATTTTCTATCCCGTCGATGCAGAGATAGCAATCACAGCCCTGACAGAGGTATATCAAGCAAAAGGAGCAAATATCTCTTCATAATCAATTCCCTCCTTCTGAGAGAAACCTCTGGCGAGAAACCTTGCTTTGTATTTTTCAATACTCCCATCTGCTGCATGTTTGATTTTGAAGAGCCACTTAAAGGAGACCACTGATTTGTTCTTAGGTTTAGGTACAATGTCCCAAACATCATTCTTGAGAATAGATTTATAATCTTCTGTCATGGCGTCTTTCCAAGTTTGATGTTGGAAGGCTTCTTCAACATTAGAAGGTTTTGAAGTTATGATTTCACTCATAAGTACAACATAATCGGAAAATCTATTAGGTCTTTTACTTTCCCTGAAAGTTCCTTGTGGAGCTGCATAATTTTCAGCCTCTTCAATCATTTTTCTAGCCCATAGAGGTCTTTTCTTATTCAGTCTAGGTTCATCAGTCGAGTCCATAGGTTCAATGTGATTATTGTCTTCTGTTGGTTCATGAGTCTCCCTCTGAATGCCAGAGGAGTGGTCCTTTTCATTACATTGAGTAGATTCATCATCTGTTTCATTAACATCCTTAGATCTTTTGAATGCAACATCTTCAAATATTACATCCCTGCTTAGTTCAATTTGTCTTTGTCCTGGAATATAAACTCTATAGGCTTTAGAGGTTTCACTATACCCAACAAAGATTTCCTTTTTCCCAGAGGGCTCTAGTTTAGATCTTTTCTCTTTAGGAATGTGAATGTAAACAGGACAACCAAAAATTCTTAAGTGACCTATGTCAGGTTTTATTCCTGTAAATGCTTCTTCTGGGGTTTTGTTGTCAAGAAAGGAATGAGGACATCTATTTTGAATGTAAACAACAGTACTAGAGGTAGCCCAAAGTGAGGTGTGAATGTTCTGGTCATGCATCATGGCTTTGGCTGCTTCTACTATAGTCCTATTTTTCCTTTTTGTTACCCCGTTTTGTTGAGGGTTGTATGGAATAGTTAACTCCCTCTTAATCCTCGCATTGTTACAGAATGTCTTAAAGTTATCAGATAAATATTCCCCCCCATTATCTGATCTTAGGGTTTTGATATTTTTACTAGATATATTTTCTACTAGAGCCTTGAATTCCTTAAACCTTTTAAGGACTTCATCTGACTTTTTGCACTTTAAAAAATATATCCAAGTCTTCCTAGAATAGTCATCTATAAAAATAGCATAATACAAATATCCTCCTAAAGAGGGTACTGCCATAGGTCCACATAAATTAGAATGAACAATTTCTAATACATTGTTAGATCTACTCTCACTATTATGAACTGTACCCTTAGTGTTCTTTCCCAAGGCACACCCTTTGCAGATTCCTTCATGTTCTCGACTCAACTTAGGTATTCCTGTTACCATTTTCTCTATTGAGGGTAGAGGACGAAAATGGAGATGTCCTAATCTTCTATGCCTTAATTCACAAGTGTTAGAAGATTCATGGATTAATGCTTGGGAAGGAAAAGTGCAAAACTTGTATAGACATCCATGTCGAACTCCGATGGTGTGTGCCTTCTTGATGTTTGAATTCTTAGGCCAAGCTAGGACTTTGCCATCCATGAAGGTGATTCAGTATCCCTTGTCTTCAAGTGCTGAAATGCAAACCAAGTTACGTTTGATGCCTGACACAAATAGAACCCCAGTCAGTTGAAGAGAGATGCCTGACTCTAGTTGAATGGTGCATGTTCCGATTCCTTTCACAGGGTTGTTGGAATCATCTCCAATTGTGACCTCCTCATCTGAGTTTTCTACTAAGGTGTTCAGAGAGCACTAAGGTGTCCAGGTGCTCTTTGAATCCTGTTATATGTCGAGATGCCCCACTGTCTATTACCTAGGTATTAAGACTGGTAGATACTTGACTGGATAGAGCTGAGTAAAATAGAAGTCTTTCAGAATCCATGCTTGCCTTACTAACTTCAGCGATTGAGGCTTGTGGTTTAGGCCCGTCCGGACATTTCATAGTGAGATGACCCTATTTATCGCATCTAAAGCATTGTACTTTAGATAGGTCCCTTCTTTTGAATGAACGCTTTCCATTTGAATCCTTGCCTTTCCTCTTCTTGGAGTTATTTTTCTACCCTCTTTTGTGAGACTGAGAGTTTAGGACTTGATTGTCTTCATTTGTGGAGTTCAACCCAATTCCTCTAGTGATTAACCTTGACTCTTCTTGAATGCAGTCGTTCTTCAAACGATCAAATTTGGGAAGTTTGGGTTGTGGACTTATCGCTTGAATAAACGATTCCCAAGAAGTAGGAAGTCCGTTGAGAGCTAGCATAGTCAACCCTTTGCTATCAAATGTGTGACCAATTGTGGATAGCTGGTTCCTTAACTCAGTTATCATCGTGAAGTACGAGGTGATAGTCTCTCCCTGATTCATCTTGACATGGTGGAGTTGTTGTTTTAGGACAAGAGCCCTGCTAGTGTTATTTATCTCAAACATGTTCTCTAGGGTCGTGAACATTAGATATGCTGTATCTAATTTTGAGATAATGGGGATTATATGATCCTTTACTCCATCCACCAACAATTTCATAGCTTTGTTATTGTTCCTTGTTGATTGGAGTTTCTCATTTTCCTCATCGGTTTCTGGCACTGCCTTTTCCACAAAGATGTTCAACTCATGTTCTTTTAGTGTGAGCATTGTTCTGAATTTCCAAGCTACAAAATTTGCAGCTCCTTCAAGTCGATCCTCAGGTTTAACACCATTCACCATTTTGTTGAATAAAATTTTAGAAAGTTTTAATGGCAGTTAGATTGCTTCTTCTTTGAAATCTGATTGGATCTTTCTCACGTTAGCTCTGATACCATGTTAAATTGTTATCAGATTTAGGATAGAGGAATTTTAATTTTATCTCTCTCATGTGAATATCACTGTGAAGATGCAGATCTATATGAGAGAGCAATGTCCAAGTAAGTATATTATCTTTCTTATAGATGAGAAGGTACAATATATATTTATCACTGCTGTAACTTGTAATGACACTTATCTATTTTCTGTGTTTTCCAAATCACAATGGCAATCATAATATATATTGCTATTGTAAGAACATGTCTCCCTCAGGGACATGTCTCTATGTGAGACATGTCGTGTTAATCAATTTGTCAACCTTAACACCGATCTGTTTCATTGCTGATGAACCGTATATCATAATTGATATTATTATCGTTTGTTAACGATAACAAGTTCGATATCCTCATAGTTCATTGTGCTGGACAGCAAGTACGTTACACAGTCAGTATGCATATCAGTTATGGTGATCTATATGCATATCGATATACCAAAGTCGATACCATAATCGATATGCAATGTAAGTGTTGATAGTAATCGATAATGCACAGATAGATATCGATCTCATAATCGATTCATATTATCAACACCAATAATATGTTTGGTCGATAATCAATATCGACATAATTAATGATTATTATTATTATGATATGTGATAAATAATTATTAGATAAATAATAACAATAGTAATATAAATAATATATATATATATATATATATATATATATATATGTATATGATATATCACAATAGAGATATATATATATACACATACATATACATATGTATATATTATGTATATATAACAATCTAATAATTATTAAGCATATATATAATATTTAGCAATTCTCATGACAATGATAATATAAAGAAAATAGCTATCAAATGCTTAAGGCCGATAGGCCACTTAAGCATTTGATTTCATTAATTGGATTTGTCCGATCGAAGCTACAAATCATTAACACCGAACACCTAAGTGCCCTGCCAAAAATAACAATTGGCCAAAATTAACTTACTCAAATCGAGCCAAACGCAAAATGCAGAGGCAGGATCCTGATGCAAACAACGCTGAAGAGGAGTATTGTCACCTCTGCCAAGGGTAATAGCTCAAACCAGAGACCCTCAAACCATCAAATTAGCCTACGAGGGCCACTAATAGGCTAACCCACACTGCAACCCAAGGTGAGCTAAAATGGGGACATTACAGTCCGCCCTTCCTGAAATTGCTTGTCCCCAAGCAATCTCAGAAACAAATAACATAGTAGTCCACTCGGATCCCAAGGGTTGAACTGTGTAATTTCCCTATTGATACCAACTAGCTCCTGTAACATCATCACCGGTACAACTGACAAAACTTGCCAAACTAAATCAAATCCTACGGTAGATGTTGCAATAGTGTATCTCTCATAGGGAAGCAACTCAGAAGGCTGACAAAGCTTGCTTCCCAATACCACGCAAAGTGAGCTGTCATACACACTGTCCAACACATGTGCAATTGAACTGTGCATTTGAAGGGGTCATGCACATGAGGATCAAAAGAGAAGTTGTAGGTATTCACTGTGTAAACTCCTAAAAACTCCTCAGTGAGCTCTGTCTGAAATCCCGATGCACTAGAAGGATCCCAAACCCTGAAACAAAAGCCTGCCAAGCAGAACGTCCTCAAACTTTTGCTGCTCAACTGTGAACTCAACTTCACCATGCCCAAAGTGCTGAAGCCAATCAATGGGACCCCCCAAACTGTCGTGCTAGCCCTGTCACCACTAAGGTCCCAAAGCACATTGAACTCACATCCATCCGTACTATGGAGATGAGAACATCCGAAGGCGTTTTTAACACAACCACTATCTCCATCCTCTGTTAGGCTCCCATGGATGTGCTAACTCTGCAAGTAATCCAACTTGCAGCCAATGATCCCATCTACTGCAGATGGCGAATACCCATCCCACAAAGGATGGTACAACCTCGAAGCCAATCCACATTGATGCATCCTCAAATCCTCTGTGTGTGGATCATAAAAGTGTTGATGAGTACTCCTCCCTATGCAGTCCCGATAAAAATCTCCCACCTCGGTTAAGTACTGATTGTCATTGTTCCGAATATAACCTTTGTCATCTGACTCATCATCAACAACACCTGCAATGCATGTAACCACATGAGAACCTGGTGCAACATGTGGTTCTCCGCTGCTCTCAACAGATGCACTCATCTCAATTGTATAAACTGCACCGGTAACTGTGATAAGTGTGGCCACATCGTCAACCTACTCACAACCATAATCCGTAGACATAGGAACATCACCAATTGCTGCTATAGGAAACTAAATTGTGTCTGCAGATGGTGAAAACTGTGCCAAGCTCAACTCAGGTGAGTGATCAACATCAGCCTCAAAAAGCGGATTCTCATATGACAATGCTGTATCCATCTCGAACACAGGATTGTTCACAAAGTGAACCTCATCGGATGGCTCAACTGGTAAGGTAGAAGCTGTTGATATGACAATATCTTCACACACTTCTTCCAAGGTAGCTGCATGTCCATCCAAAACCCAATCCTGAGACCTATTACCAGACACCATTTGCCTGCCACTACGTGAACCAGCTCTTCTTGCGAATAAATCACGAGCTATCCTGTGATATTGTTTCTTGGCTGAACCAATCATGTGATGTCCCCGAATTAGCAGGTTCTGGGAACCTGAATATGGTCAACTCATCAGCGCGACCCTCGTGAGTTGACAGTATGTTTTGAGGGTCTCAGCGTTCAGATTCTTTTTCTGGACTTTCTATTTCTAGACTTGCTATTTATAGTAAGTTAGTTGGAGGCCGATTACTATTTCTGGCAGTGCGGTTGAAGACCAGGTTGATCAGCTATTTTAACAGTGGATGCGGGAATCGTCATCAGAGGCATAATTGATATTAATTAATGACAATATGTTATTAATTAATAAATTGACTATAGTATTATAATAATAATAATTTATTATTATAATGCTTTTAGAAGTTGGCATTTTGAAGACTGGTTAACTTGAAATGGTTTTTAGAAACTCTTGCATTCGAAGAGTTATATATTCGGGCTCATTTGTGAAGTTGATCATTGATTATATTTTTATAAAAACTTGGTCTCGAGAATTGTTCTCTTTTTCTGAGCCCTTGCTGATTTAAAAGGGTCAAATTAGTTGTAGAAGACTGATTCTTCTCTGCTAATCTCAGATTGATCGCTGTTGTATGATCAATCGATCTCCTCGTGCTGTTGTATACAAAACGGAGAGAATTTTGAATTCTACGTTCGGATTTAGTTGAACTGAGGCCTGCACAAGAGGTCTAAATCAGTGTTTTCATTGAAATTGACGGAGATTAGAGTATTGTTTATGCTGGCCGCAGAGAGAATCATCTGATATTGCTGTCGCCATTGGAGTTTATGGTTCACGCCCTTAGAACACATTCTGAAAGCCATTAACTATGAAACACGGGCTTGTTACAAATCGCGGGCTGCTGGAAAACGCGTGAGCAGATAGAGTTGGTGGACGTGGCATAGTGGGTGTAGCAATACAGCACAGGCAATGATTAGCCATGCTAGATGATAGCCGCGTGGGTTGCCGCAATTGATAGCCGTGCGGGTTGCAGCAATGCATACGACAATGTGCCAAGTATGATCGACTACCAGCCATCACGTGAAGAATTGCCGACTTCTTCCTGCGGGTCTTTGTGAAGGGATGATCACCTATCATCGATTGATCAATTTATTGCAATTCAAGTTCCATTCTTCTCATTTCTTAGTAAAATAATTAAATGTATGTAATTTCCAGTCTTTGCACCCAATAATTAATAATATTGGAAACTAGCGAATCAGCAAATTGAGAAGTATAATTGTTGTTATCATAATAAAGTTTTTCCATTTCGGCAAGCTTACTTGTTTGTGCTTTCAAGTATTATAAAATTATTGGAGAGCCGGGTCAGGCTCTTCACAGTGGTATCAGAGCCAGGTTTCCTGCCAGCCTGCAGGGAAATCGAGTCCATTTATTTTATTATTATTTGGAGAATAATTTATGGCAGATGATAGGAGATTTATTCCTGGCAGACATTATTACAGGCGAGGCCATTCGCCTCCACCAAACGTGGATGATGCAGATATCCAGTTTGGTACGATATTAGGTGGAGATAATAATGCAGGTGGCTTAGCAGGCCAGGCCGGGCACACTGAGGTAGATATAGACAGAGAGGCTAGGGAAACCTTCAGGAACTTAGCCGCAGGCCAGCATCATGTAGCTGATGTATTACATGAGCTTTCTGACACATTGAGACGATTCACTCTGCCCAGAGGTCAGAGTAGGGAGAGATCACGTGATGCTTCTGTTGCATCACATTGGTCACGGGTCGATGATCGACACAGAGATTATGAGCCTCGAACCTCGAGACATGATAGAGCTAACATGATAGGTGACAGGAGAGATCAGTTCAGGCCCCAAGGGCCTAGATTTATGAGGTCAGAGACTGACACAGCCAGTGTTGATGATGAGAGTGCCCCTTTTGCTGACAACATAGTCACACACTATGCCGAATGGGACGCCCTTCCCCCAGCCTTGAAACAAAACTTAAATTTTGACCGATATCTGACTCAAAAACGAGAACATGCTAGGTGAAGACCTGCACAGGATAGGCAGAGGATGGGAAATAATGATCTGAGACAGGTAGCTAGCAAGATGACGGTAGCACACTTTGATGGCAGTGGTAGGGTCACTGCTAGGGCTTGGATCCACAAGCTCGATACCTACGTTGCACTGCGTCCAATGACTGAAATGGATGCTATTAGATTTGCAGTTTTACACTTGGATGGATCTGCACAGGACTGGTGGCACCACGGACTGAGGTAACTTCATCATGACCAGATCACTGTCTATTAGGAGTTTGTGGATAGACTAATTGAGCGCTTCGACAGGAAAGACCTCGAGGTCTATTTCAGGGAGTTGACTCAGTTACGACCGATGACCAACCTAGAGGCCTACATTAGTGATTTTCAGCTCATATCAGTGATGGTATACGACATCTTAGAGAAGAGAAGGGTGATGCTATTCCTGGAGGGACTAGTTGAACCACTACGAGGATGGGTTAAATCCCTAGATCCCCTATCACTGCATGAGGCCATGAAGAAGGCTAGAGATCTCGAGGCTTGTGCACCCAGAAGATAGTTTGCTGCAAGACCTTCAGGACCACCCTATGATAGGACAGCCCCAAGAAGGGAAGAAAAACCAGAATCTAAACGTCCTATGGCAGCACCCTTAGATCAGGAAACACTTAATGATCGAAGGAGGAAGAAACTTTGTATTTACTGTCGGGGGCCGTATGATGTTACTCATAATTGTCCTATGAAACCCCAGGGTAAGCACAGGATGATGGAGTGGTTTTATGATGATGAGGATGTTCCTGAGTACACAGAGGAGTTGACTGATGAGGGACAAGGCATTCAGGGAGTTGAGGGGTACACAGAGGAAGAGGGTGATACGTCACACCTCAAGGTGACATCTTTCTAATATGAAGAAAGAGGGAGATTTCAGATTACATGGTCTACTGGCTGGACAGAGGGTGATTGCTCTTTTTGATACTGGAGCCACGCATAATTTTATTGACTCTCATTTGGTAACTCGCAGAGGTATCTAGACAGAGGATTTCGCTGGATTGAGAGTACAGGTAGCGGATGGTTACGCTCTAAAGTGTAACAAGATGGTGACTGACTGACCAGTCAAACTGGGAACTTATGCCTTTAAAGCAAACTTCTACATAGTAGATATGGGTGGTACAGATTTGGTTTTAGGGATGGCCTGGTTACATACCATTAAGGACATCTACATCAGTACAGAGAAGATGGAGATAAGGTTTATCTCAGAGGGGAAACCACAGGTGTTTAAGGCCATCAGAGAGGAGGGGCTCAAGCAGATTTCACTCAGGTGGATGCAGCGTTTAGTACGTCATGAGGATGAGGTAGATTGGGCAGTAGAGTGTAGGCTGATGCCATCAGTAGACCATGCAGATAAATTCACATATCACCCAGACATTCAACAGTTGAGAACTAAACATGATAAGGTGTTTAGAGACTTACCTACGGGTAGACCTCCGGATAGGGGAACTGAGCACATTATAGAGTTGGAGGAGGGCACTGAGCCCGTTATGATCACCCCTTACAGGCATCCAAAACGGCTGAAAGATGAGATCGAAAAGACAATACAGGAGTTACTCGAGATGGGGCACATTAGGCTGAGTAAATCCCCCTTTGCTTCTTCAGTTGTTCTAGTGAAGAAGAAAGACGAGACCTTGCGTATGTGTATTGATTATCGGATACTAAACAAGAGAACTATTAAGAACCGATACCCCATTCCACGGATTGACGAATTGATTGATGAATTGCATGGAGCACAGTGTTTCTCGAAGATTGATTTGAGGTCTGGGTATCACCAGATTAGAGTTCGGGAACAGTATATAGAAAAGACAGCCTTCAGATGTCACTGTGGGCACTTTGAGTTCCTTGTCATGCCCTTCGGTTTGACGAATGCACCGGCCACTTTTCAGTCCACGATGAACAGGGTATTCCACAGCCAGCTGAGAAGGTCTGTACTGGTTTTTTTTTATGACATCCTAGTCTACAGCAAGACTTGGGATGACCATGTGGCACATTTGGACACAGTACTAAGTATATTGGAGAGGGATTCCTTATATGCCAAGGAATCTAAGTGTGCGTTGGGTATGACGGAGCTGCTCTATTTGGGACACATCATTAGTGCAGATGGTGTGCGTATGGATCCTGATAAGGTCCGCGCCATTTTAGATTGGCCCACGCCAGAGACCCTGACACAGTTGAGGGGGTTCATTGGATTATGTGCTTTCTACCGCAGATTTGTGGCAGGGTTTTCTAGGCATGCTGCCCCCCTTACAGACTTGACATGTAAGGGTGCTTTTCAGTGGACCACTCAGGCACAGGAATGCTTTGAGAGGTTCAAGGTTATTATGACTACTTGTTCAATCTTGGCACTTCCAGATTTTTCGAGACCTTTTGATTTACACTGCGATGCGTCGGGAGAGGGGATACGAGCAGTATTATCCCAGGATCGCCATCCCATTGTTTTCGAGAGTCGGAAACTACGTGGTCCTGAGAGAGCATTCAGTGTGTACGATAAGGAAATGTTGGCCATTATGCATGCCTTGGCCAAATTCAGACAGTACTTGGTAGGGAGTAAACTCTGCATCAAAATTGACCACAATAGTCTGAAACATTTTCTTGGGCAGCGAGATCTTAATGAGAGGCAGCAGAAATGGGTGAGTAAGTTGCAGTCATAGGACTTTGATATTACCTATATCAAAGGAACCCAGAATGTGGTGGCCGATGCTCTGTCACGGAAACCCCACCGCTGCTCACTTACCGAGGTTTCTGAGGCTTGGAGGCATTTGATCCTAGCTGAGTATGCCAGGGATACATGGGCAACAGGCATTATTGATGGCAGTATCCAGGATGTCAGATATTCCCTAATGGATGAGTTGATCATTTATAAGGGGAGGATTTTCCTTG
>MU226418.1:769006-783929 GCA_018584345.1 Thuja plicata | reverse complement strand
ATGTTTTATCTCTAGCATTTTTAGGCCGGGTGCCTATATATCCAGAAGGGCATGGTGTAAGTGGCCACACTTCCTGTGAACTTGCCATGTTGATTTAATGGTTAATGCTTAACTGCTGCCCTACACACACAAAATAAAAACACAAAATAAATATTTTAGTTTAACAATTAAAATTTAAATTATTAAACAAAGTTGGAAACTATCTAAATTAGTTTCAACTTTAAAACTTTCAGTATTTTTAGTCTTTTAGAGTAGAGCCTACACATCATTCAAATTTCAAACTTTCAAAGTTTAAAAAAGCTAAAACAAGCTAGGGTTTAAAAAAATAGTGATAAATAGTGATAGATTCAACAAAACATGTAAAAATTAGTGTTCAATCTTCTTTTAATAATACAAAACATTTCTAACTACTTAGGAATGATTTTGTATTCATTTAGAAACAACATAAAAAGAATATAATGTTTTTAAAAAATAAAAAAACAAATTCAGCAAACCTACCTGTGAATGTGATTTTTCTTGAAAAATCGGTTGAAATCCACCTTCAATCCGCTCAAATCCGCCTCCAATACGATTCAATCACTTAGCAAGGGCTCAAAGACCAAAAACTTCTCACTCTCACCCAAGAACAGCAGCAGCAAACACAAAATGAAAAAAAAAATGACGTTTGCTGCCTTTAGCAGCGCCCAAAAAAACGCGGGCGAGTTTTTCAGTAAAACTCGGCGATTGCCGAGTTGCGAGTTTTTGGGAGTTTTACTTGCAAGCTTCAAAAACTCGGCGAGTACTCGCCACTCGGCGAGTGCTGCAACTATGGGGCAGGGGACTCAGTGCGTGAGTGCTGGCTACCAATAATATAGGCTAATATACCTAAATACAATGCATTAGCTGAATGGATGAAATAAGAAGAGATCCAACAGACTTAAGGATCGGTTGATCAAAGGCTCAACTATAGCACAGACAAGTTAAATCACTGCCTTGCAAAATGAAGCCTATTGATTCACCAATACCAGTTATATAAACTCCAATATCCACGTTGGAATATGCAGAGTTCTCCTGCCAACCAGTAGCACAAGAAGAAAGGGCCGCTGGTGGGTGAGACCTGAGACCTGTGACTCTCCCAAGCACGGATCTGAAGGAGAAAAGCATGCTTCCTTTCAATTTAAATGCAAACCATAAAATACGGTGCCCACAAATGATAAAAGACCAAATCTTATCACAAGGTAGGTCCTCGTGTACACTGCAAACAGACAATTAAACAATCTGTTCCATACACTGTGAGCTCTTGATCTGATCACTCTTTTGAATTTCAATGCACTGATGTTGATCACAGGGAACGACTTGGCATCATAAATATCGTCCACAATCGCTTGAAAGTTGAAATCCAAACAATTTCGATATTATTAAACACCTATTACATGGACTGTGTGGGGCATCATGCATATGTTTTGTGGTCAAAGCAATAATAAATCCTTCCACATAATTGGGTTGGAGACAATCTCATCAACCCAAAATTTGCTCTGATACTATTTTAGAAAAATGGGTAGAGCCAGAATAATAAAAAACAAATAATACGTGCTTCTTCATCTGTTTTTCATTGAATACACATTACATATATATAGGAGTTTAAAATCCTATTTTATAAGAAACCTCATTAACAACTTCCCTATTTATATTGAGTTGTTTCAACAACTCAACATATGTACCACTAATAAAATAACTTGTTAAACAAACCCTATGACTATTCATAATATTAAGTTGTTTCATAACAACTTAATATTATGACACTTATTTATAACAGAAAATTATTTTATGCATCCTAATATATAGTGCTGTTTTTGATTTATCTTTATGAACTTGCAATGATGGTGCTCTTCCTGGTTTCAAACTTGATATATATGCAACCGGTTTGACACAAGGCCAATTGCTCACTTGAGTGATCCAATAAGGGTTTATAAGAGAAAGAGGTAATCGATGATCCCTTTGGAATGAGGTCAACCCCCATTAAATATCTTGTAACAACGAATGGTTGCAGCCTTTTGATTGTTAAGAGACACACCTTCCCTTAATCACACCTCTTCACGAACATTTGGTATTGTCTTAATCACACTTTTTGGACAATTAATTGGTGGATCATTAATCCTTTGGTAAATCATCTTGTTTTATTTAATCATTTCCTATCACTTATCGATGGCTGTTATCTTTCCTCTATTTATAAACCCGAACTTGTATTACTTAATGTTATCGCTGGGTATGCATTTTTAGTTGGCTTAAAACTATCTTAATTACAGTCCATAATACATATTACTGATGCTTCTTACTTAAAACAAGGTCGATTGTCCTCCTCCTGCTAATAGCTATCTTTAGTGGAATATGCATATCGCTGTCTTCTTTGAAATATGATCAATGTCCTTCATGATCGCTGTGAGACATCAACTTCTTTTCATGGCTTTTCATGGTGTTGTGTGCAACTACAAGCTTCTCTGGCCATTCAGAGGTAAGCCTATTTTCTAAATAGAGTAGATGAAGCTACATGTAGACTTGTTCCTCATAGCAGCAAATAACTAGAAATTTGGGACAAGAGGCAGATGGCTTGTGTGGTTGTGAATGAATGAGGCCCATGTATAGTTGTGAATGAATGAGGCAGATGGCTTGTGTGGTTGTGAATGAATGAAGCCCCATGTATTTGGTCCTCCTATGCCTCACTCTCCTTATCCAACTTTACCTCTTTGGGTTATCCCCTAAGTGCGGCAAGTTTGATTGATTTAGTATGAATGGTGGTAGCATTCTTAGCACTATACATCTTTTGAATTGCATTCATGAACCTTGCTTGCACCTCAACATTTGCCATAGGGGAAACTTTGGCAAGTGTTTGCGTGTAACACTTTGGGTTCAATATATAGGCAACCATATGCAAGGGAGTGTTGAGCTTCTCCCACCTTTGTTGAATGTGTGCATTAGAGAACTGCAATGCGGGGTCTTTAGTTTATCCAATGACACTCATATGGCCAAGCTTCTTGTGAATGCATTGATATGGCTCTTTGAGGTTTGAAGATTTAGTATTCCTACGTTTGATGTCTGTGAAGATTGGCGATATGATTCATTCAGTGTATTTTGCATCAGCCCCAAAAATGTCACCTCTTTGAGGTTTGGAGATTTAGTATCCCCATGTTTGATGTCTGTGAAGATTGGCAATATGATTCATTCAGAGTATTTTGCATCGACCCAAAAAATGTCACTCTTCACCATCTCCTTTAGCCTCTTTCCTTGCTGTGACTTAGAATTGCCTCTTTCCTTGCTGTGACTTAGAATTGAGTTATCAATTTATCTCTTTTGTCATGATCATTTGTTTGAGTGCCTTTTGCAATTGAAGCATTCTCTCCAAGAGATTGAAGAATGACACATAATTGGTCTCAGTAGTTATAACAATTCCTCATTCAAGTAGGATTAAAATAGTGCATGCAATGTATGGTGGTTGTAGAGAAACATTTCCATATCTCTAGCATCAAGAACCACTTGTTTGATTCATTTGATTTTCCCCATGTCATTGAATGCATTGTGCATGGCATGCTCAAAACAAGGAGTCTACCATAGATGTTTTTATGTCACCTCAATCAAAATTCCCTTACTTTGCATGCATAGGTTGTGTCTATCATGCCTTGCACCGCATTCTTAGGGCAAACCTCCTCAATAGCAGCTCAAAGGATTTGGAATTGTTAATCTACATCCTTATGGTGCCTTGAAAATCAACGACCTTAAGGAGTAAGGGCCATCTGTACATGTCACCTTGATATTGATGAATGGATGATACCTAATGTCTATCTACTCATCCATGACAATGTTGCATGCATTTGAACCATGTAGCTTTCATTTTTTTGTTAGAATTTTGATCTTGGAATAGTTCTTATCCAAGATTGTGGTACTTGGTTTTGTCTTTCTTGGTGGAACATATGAAGGCCTTTTTTTATTATCGTTGCCACATCTTATAATAAGGAGAGGGAGCAACATGGAATGCCATAGGCAAAGAAGAATTTTCCACTGACATCATATACCTTTTTTTCATTTGAACATTAAATATCTTTGCCATTAGTTTGGGAGTAGAATTTGTCACCCTACATTTCCCCTTAGGTTTTGCTGCACTAGATGAAAATAGAGGACATTGCATCTCCTGGAAAGTGCTAGTGCCTCTCACTGACATACTACCAGGTGGTTTGTCTTTGCTGATACCACATAATTTATTTATCTTTGCTCTTTGTTTAATTTACAATTGGTCACATACCCCATCACCTTTACCTGGAATGGGAAGGAGAAATGTGCATTAACGCTTGTAATGCTGCCTTAAAATTCAAGATCACAAAATCGTTATTTCCGTAATCTATTGCTACCCCTCTTTGCTCACCCCTCATAGTTATACTTTTTCATAGTCATCCACAATATTTGGATTTCCAAGTCCTCGATCCTCATTCTCACTCTATGCTGTGAGAACTCATAGTGGTATTATAAGAAATGAAATCCTAATTAACTATCAGTAATACATATAAAATTTTAAACTAAAGTGTTACATTCAAACTTAAATTTTAAATTAGAGGAATTCTGATTTTCATATTACTTTTGTTCATTTTTATGCATATTACAGGAGGCATTGAAGCAGAGGATACACAAAAGCGAAATGAAAATCAGAAAATCAACTATATCATTATGCAAATTCATAAATAACCATCTAAAATTAATTTAATTAATATATAGAAATCCTAAAATACTGAATGTCCAAACTTTAAACAACCCTAAAAATTGATGTTCTTAAACCTCTAAATAGTAAAAATAGAAGTTAAACAAATCTAAAAACAGAGTTTAATAATTCCTAAAACTCACAAATAATTGGCAATTTGCATGTATAAACATTATATTGTATATTTACTATGTTACCGGATTCCTCTGTTGAGGCCCGAATCCTGGTTCCGGTTCTTCCCGGATCCGGATTCCTCCCGGATTCCGGCAGGGTTCCGGAATGGAATCCGGGTTCCCTGTGGATTCCTCAAGGAACCCGGATTCCATTCTGGAACCCTGCCGGAATCCGGGAGGAATCCAGGAGGATCCGCAGGAATCCAGAAGGATCCACAGAAATCCAAGATTCTGTGCGTCAAAAAACTGGCCCACTTTGTGTTTTTTTTTAAATTTTCAGCATGTAATGACATTTTGAGACTTTTACAAAGTATGAATATGATATAATCATATACTAACAATTATGGATTTATCATTTTATGAGAATCACGCTTCTAACTTCTTATTATTATCATTATATGTTTGAACTTTGAAGTTTTGAACTAATGATGAATGAGCATTGACATGTTACATATATGGAATCTATGAATATACATACATATATAAATTTATAATATATATATATATTTCGAAAATGTCTATATATATACCCGCGGAACCAGGATCCAGCCCAAAAAAAGTTTTGCCGAATCCCCGAACCCGAATCCGAATCCGAACCAGAACCAGGATCGGCTACTTAGTATATTTAAAATGAAAAAAAGAAGAGCTGATTATTGGTTTTAGATTTAGCAGTGAAAATGCAAATACCAAAAAAAATAAAGAATAGATGTCAAAATTTGTGAAGTCTTGATGAATGCTTTGAATGATTGATTATGAAGAATACTAAACTCTTCCTCTTCTTGCATTTTCTCAATGCAACGACAATGTATTGTTGGTGATTTGGATTGAGGGTAAGCATGCATATTTATAGTTTCCTTTTACGTTTGGGGTTGTGATTCAGTAAATTAGATTTTTAAGAAATATTTTTTTTATAAGAAAAACTAATTAAAAAATGAAATCAGGGGAAGATTAGATTTCTAAAGGAAACAAAGAATTGGTAGAAAATGGTATTAGAAAAGAAAGAACTTATGGGAAAATCTTCAATCTTGCATTGAGAACTCCCAAAACTCTTGGTAGTGATATTTTAATCTTTTGAAAAGCTGAGTTTTATAGGCCATAATGGGTTTACAGTCTAGTGGAAACGGCGTGGGGACTCAGATTGTAACCATCAATAACATTCATACCTACTGTATGTATGAGTTTCAGTTCAATTATGATTTTAAAACTAATTTATTTATAGTAAATGTCAGACTAACTTGTTATCCTGAATTTGATTGTAAATTTACAATTAGCATATGGTTTTGGGAGTTCAATTTTTATCATGAGACATGAAATAAAACCCAGAAGCACAGAGAAAATTTGGTCTTGGAAGTCAACCCTGCTTTGCAATCATAATATAAAATGTCTTGGAAGTCATCCTTGTTTTGCAATATGAATTTTGCTATCAAGTTTTGAGAGCAAATAACTTGCTCTTGGAATTGATTTAAAAGTAGGAAATGAATCTTTCTGGAAATTTAAGGGCTTGAAAGAAAATCTATAGATTAAATGTCAACTTGAACCTATCTGTGGACTAAGAGAAACAAAGTGACAACAGACCAACATACCGGTTTCTGTGAGTAATTTTCAATGTGGGAATTTATGAGTCCAACACAGTCCTAAGAGTTGGACACTATCAGACTAATAGCTTGTGAAGAAGAGGAAAACTAACTTGCTTCCCTCATTAAAAATGCTCTGACTTATGCTTCGGAAGGAGGGAATGTTGTTTATAGTTTTGTCTATCCAATAAGTCCAACGAAGTCCTAAGAGTCAGACACTATCAGACTAATAGCTTGTCAAGAAGAGGAAAACTAACTTGCTTCCCTCATTAAAAATGCCACGACTTATGCTTCGGAAGGAGGGAATGTTGTTTATAATTTTGGATATTTCATTGTTTAGGGTTGATACTAAAAATACCTTGTAAGTTATTATTAACTTTGCAACTGCTCATGTTCTCATAATGCTTACTAATTGAAGACTAGTAGATTCAAGTAGTGAGAGGAAGACAAGCAGATGGAGTGAATGAGAGCAGTGAGTTCATGTCCAGAAATAAGATAACAATTTTTTTTTCAATTGTACAAGGCCCTGGGCCTTAGCCGCAATTTACACAATGACGATGGATTTTATTCTTATAAACTTTTCTTTGTTACATGCTTTGACTTGTTGAAAAACATTTTTTAATTTCACGTCCTAGTGTTTGTTTTGGATCTGCTTCAGTGCACAGCTGGCAAAGACATATCAAACTGCTGCAGTGCTGTTTGAAGTATTACAGGCAGTCACTCGAACGGAGAATGCTGAAGTTGATCCTGAGGTAAGTAATGCTAGTTGTGTGCAATCTTAATGATCAAGAGCCAAAGTATAAATTTCCTCATAATCAGCAAACTGAAAGGTGATGACACAAGGTAAATAACTGTGTATGTAAACATTGATTAAACTGTTTCCTTTGGATACAGCTTATGAAATTTGGTAAAGATGTTGAGAAGAAAACAGAACAGTATGCCCCCTATAATATTCTTCCTCTTGATCCAGGAGGTGCACATCAAGCCATTATGCAGTTTCCTGAGGTTAGTGGCTACATCAATTAAATTGTGAACTCCATTGCTTCATTTCTGTCTTATTTTATCCTTTACTGAGTTACTCTTTATTCATGTCTTTCTTTTAATGGCATACTTGTGTCCATATGTGGACTTGAGAAAATTTAAATTTCTGTGAACTTTCATGTTCTTTTTGTCTGTCCATGTTTTTATGTTTGATTGATATGTTATGTTGGAAACTGATTACCTGGACATTCCCTTCAATCATTTATTTTGAGATACTTATGTATTGTTTGCATATTATTATTTTGATTATTTGAGAATTCCTACTTCATCTGTGATCTCAGATTAAAGCTGCAGTGGAAGCTTTACTCAACATTCGTGGTCTGCAATGGCCTGATGACTATCATAAAGCTAGAGACGCAGATAATAAAACAAGAGTTGCAGATCTGCTTGATTGGCTTCAAGTAATGTTTGGATTTCAGGCAAGTAAATTTGAAGCTTTCAAGGCACGTTTCTCGCATCTCTAATGGGGATTTGTTTGCTGTCTTTTTCCCTGTATTCCTATGTTTGGGACTGAGAAAAGGGTATTTTGATTCCAAATTGATATAAATATGGCCATTACATAAAGGCGGTATTAAATTATTTTTAGATAATGAGCTTGGTGTACATGTTTCACAGAAAGACAGTGTAGCCAATCAGAGGGAACACTTAATTTTGCTCCTTGCAAATGTCCATATCAGGCAAATTCCCAAGCCAGACCCACTAAATAAGGTGCGCCACTTATATATGCTAACTGCAAGGAAAATTATTTTGATTGCAGGCAAATTACGAGCATTGATTTTGTAATCATCATGTCTCTGTTGTCCTGACAGTTAGATGACCGGGCTCTCGATGATGTCATGAAAAAATTATTCAAAAATTACAAGAAATGGTGCAAATATTTAAAACACAGACATAGCCTTCGGTAATAATAAGCTAGGATGTGGTGTCCCATGTCTTTCTCTTGCAGTTATTTCTTTTATGTTTTTATTTTTACTTCTGCAGAGAGTTGTCAGATTACCCTGGTAGCAGTTTTGGTTTTTGTTGTATGGGAAAGCTGATTCTTGTTTTGTTTCCACAGGCTACCCCTAATACTACAGGATATACAGCAGCGTAAAATTCTTTATATGGGACTCTATCTACTTATTTGGGGAGAGGCTTCAAATCTGCGGTTTATGCCAGAATGCCTTTGTTACATCTTCCACCATGTATGCAACCATTTGTTTTAGGTCTAAATCATATTTTCTTCTGGGAAACTAAGATATTTGATCAAAATATTTGGAACTGCATTAGAGGTAAATTAAATTATCTGAATGATTAGGCTCACTGAGATAAAATTTAAAATTATTCAGATTATCATCAACCTTAAACTAGAGCATTTTGAAATGATTCGAATGAATTTCACTTTGAAAGAATGAATGAATGATTTTAATGATGTCCATGAGAATGAACAGTCTAAGGGACCGAGAATAACAACATTAATTTCAAATTTTCTTAACTTGAAACATTAGCATCAACTGTCATGGATTGGGGAAAATTAATATTCTTAACTTTAATTTCTTCAAACTCCTTTTGAAGTAGGTTTTACTATGAATCTTGACTAGGAAGCTGACAGTTTGGTTAATCCTAGCCTCATTGAATAACTGGTGCATGTTGTGAACTTTCAAGCTGTTTTCATATGAGTATGGATATCCTCATAAGCTGTGTGTTACATGATAAATTGCAATTTCGTTTCCATCGCTCCCTTATTGCAGAATCTGCAAGCTCTCTCTTCCTAGGTTTCCTTGGGTATCTTCTGCCTACCGGTATCACATCTAAGATGATGTGATCCCATCCTCAAATGCACAACTAATAGCCTCACATTTCCTTTAGTAACTACTCCTAATATGTTTTTTTCACTGTGATCTTTAGTTGGGCTAAACTCTTTGATGTTTTATGCTTTTTTCCGCCCAATCTGTTTTGTCCACATGGCAGTTCTATATTTTTCTGTCACATAATTTTTTGTTTCTTCATTGATGTTAAGACATTCATGCAAATTGATGTCCCACTTGCTCCGTTAGTGATTGTTCTGCCTCATCCAAGTTTTCTTCCTGTAGTCTAGCACCTCCTCCACAACTATTTTGGGCCATTGATGTTTACCCGCTGGGGTAACCTAGTTTATGCATAGACGTTACAGGAATTACAAGTATATAAAACAGAGTCTTTATTGATCATCCGTACTGAAGTACATTTACAATAGCAACAGGATCATAATGCCTTCAACTAGCAAGTACAATGTATATATAAAATCCGAAACGGTGCGATCAAACGTCGCCACCCGTTCCCAACCGACGGAAGTAACTAACCGACGGTAGTAACTAAGTACCGTCGGCGCATACCCAACTAAGTCTGATACACGGCTAACATCATCCCCCCCTAAAGAAAAGTCGTCTCCGGACGACAACAAAATGTCCGGGACAGAACAACAAAATAGGAAGAATGAACTACCCAACCAAAATTAAGAAGTAGAAGTAGGGGGTTGAGGAAGCGTCCCTGAAGAGGAAGGGTGCCCCGCAGCAGAAGAGGCCGGCTGTACCAACTGAGAACGCAACTCGTACACCTGTGTTGTTCGTGCCGCCAACTGCTGCTCTATAACTGACTAAAGTTCAAGTGCGGATTTGACCATCACAGCGGCCTCCTGAAGGTCCTTCAGCTGCTCTTCAACTACCTGTTGGGACGCAACCAAACTAGCCTCCACAAGCTGTCTCTCAGAAGTAGCTGTAGCGAGCTGCTGCTCAAATGTCTCTGTCGCCCTCGCCATGCTCCCCTCTAAGGTGAGGCGGGATGCCTTCTCTGCTTCCATCCCCTGTGTCTGGAGGGCTAAGTCTCGCTCTATGACCGCCAACCTGGCAGCCAGCTCCTCCCGAGCGCTCTCTGAAGCTACCAAGGCAGTTTCCCTTCTAGCCGAGACGTAGTAATCCTCGCGGAACACTTGCTCAATCTGGCGAGTGGTACCCTGGACCGCACTCTCGGTCACTGGCACCGGAAGAGACCACGCCTCCCGCATCTCCTGTGTCTCTCCACCAGGCCACGACCCCTGTCCAAAACACTTTCCAAAGACACGTGCACTTGTGCTGCATAAAACTCAAAAGACGTTGCAACTCAGAAGTCACGGCCTTTAGGGCCTGAGCCTCGCCTAAGGCCACCATCCGACGCCCTCGGACTACAAGGTCAGCCAACGATGCCTCCACATCCCCATCCTCTGGGTCTGTTCCTCGGTCGGCCAAGTGCTCAACCCTCTCCGTCATCAAAACATCCATGGCGTCATGCCCTGCCCCGCCCAGCTCACCTATAGTGCCTTCCTCATGCACATCCGCTACTTCTCCAGTGGCGTCCCCACCTTGTGGGTTGGTAGGCTGTAAGTCCTGGGCCACTGTAACCCCCAAATCCTGTACCTCCTGAGGCACTTCCTCCTGCAGTACCTCCCGGCGGGGAGAAAGAATGGCCACCCCTGTGGGTTCTGCAACTGTCATGGCAAATTTCTTCTGGAGCCAGGTACTCATAGTCTTCTTCGAAGGACCGGTGGATGGTGGTGGATCCTCGAGGGAAACGCTGTCCACATGGATGACGGTGTGAGCCCCGGTTGCCGCCAACCCAATCTGTCCTCGTTCAACTGGCTGGTCCTTGGTTGTACTTCCAGCAACCTCGGACTCAGCAACTCCCTCTTTAAGGGGTGCTGCTGAGGGAACCAGTTTGGCGGAAAATGATAAGAGGTGGCGCAAACCTCACTACGGCCTCCTCCCCTGCCGAATCACTCTCTGCGGCCTCTGAGTCACTGCCCTCAGAGGTGGTCGCTCTACCACTGTCCTCACGATCAGATTCTATGACCCTTCGTGGCCTCTTCTCGCTTGCTGTCATCCCACCAGTGTCCAAGTATTTCTAGTAAAAAACAGGAGGCTCGCCGGGTGCTAGCTTTCCTTGAGGCGCCAATTCCATTTTCTCCAGCGGAATGGTCAATGTAGCCTCCAGAAACAACGCAATGGCATGGTGCGGCATGTGGAATGTACGATGCTGCAAGGTCATGAACTTGTACATTCTATCCGATAACACGGTTGCCCAATCGTAGACCACGCCGTTCATCACGCCATTCATGTGGACAATCTGTGGAAGGGCGATGTTTGATGCCCTACTGGCCCCGGTGAGTCTGCTCTTTATAACATCCAAAATGCATCGCCACGGACCCTCGGCGATGAACTCCTTCTTGATGCCATGACTCTTTGTCACCCGGACTATAGAATCCATCTCAGCTTGGGTGAGGGTGCGAGAAATGCGGCGGATCCAGAATTCTTTCCGCTCCTTCGTCATCTTATGCTTTTTAATCTCTATCTTCTGCCCATTCCGTCCAGGAATGCCAAACACATGGGTGAAATCTGTTGGACCAAAAGAAACTGTAACCATGTGTTTCCTGTACTCAAATGTGCTTTTCCGCGTGTGCCTGTCATAGGTATTCACCATTACCCGCAATGCGGGCTCGAAATTTTTTACAGGAAACAAGGGCATCTGAATCGCCCAATGTACACCCGTGTGCTTCAATAACTTCTTTACTTCATCTGTGTCCGGTGTTTCCTGCCACCATTTTCGGCACTCCAAGCCATTGAGACCTTCGAACGCTACAGATTCATAAGTGACTTGCTCCTTCTGCGTAGCTTTTCCTTTCCCCATGTTTCCGGCCACCTATACTCCCGAGGGCAAAACCCTTACCTTCTTGTCCGTGTTCAAATTGTCGTCCAACTGAGCCTTCCATCTTCTTTTCCCCGCGGATTCCATAACGACTTGCCAAGAAATGGTTAGGGTTTGCTGGTTTTTTGAAAAAAATGTAACCACTTCACTGTTTGTATTTTTGTAACGGCACACTGTAATTTATCCGACACTATTTGTGGAACCCTCACTGCTTTGCTTTTGCTGTAGATGCTCCCCAAATCTGCGTTTTTCCTTCTTCTACCTCCGCCCCTCTACGACCGAATTCAAACCCATGCGCTCACGCTTACAACTTCATGGTAAAGCAATACGCCACAAGGGACTGGCCACGGATGGAGGCATCGCGCACGCTGTAGCGCATGAATATGCTACAACCGGCTCCCTTATCCTCTGCCCTTTGCGTTTTGTTTCGTCCTCCCTTCCTTCCCATCCGACGCAATAGGTCTTTCCTCTCCCACGGGCTTAGATCTTTTATCTACCTCGCGTATTGTATTATCCCAGCTGCTGTTTTTTCTTTCCTCCCTACGGCGCGATTTACTTTGTTCCCTGCTACGCAATGCTTCTTTCCATTTTTAATTCTGTTTTTGCCCGTGGCGTTATGTTTTTTTTTCCGCCGACGCTTGGTGTGCGGTGAACAAGCCACCGTCCGGTGACTGGCCACCGTGCGGTGGACAAGCCACCGTGCGGTGACTTGCCACCGTCCTGTGACCAAGCCACCGTGCGGTGACACTTTTTTTTTTTTTATATTAAATCGAAGAGGTTATTTTGACGATCCCGACCTTCGTGCCTTTGGTGGTAAACTTTCAGTTTGGAGCCATTGACAGCATCGGGGATCTCTCTCCCATCAAGTGTCCATAGTTTCACTGCTCCATTCGCTACGACTTCCCGAACTTTATACGGCCCTAGCCATTTAACCTTAAATTTGCCCGGTTTAATTTCATTCCGCCCATTAAACTTTAACACCAACTGACCGGGGGTAAACTGCATCTTCCGAAGGTGTTTGTCATGCCAGAGTTTCCTTCGCTGCTGCGCTGTCTGTTGCCCACTGTGCCATAGCTCTTTTCTCATCTAGCTTATTCAAGGCATAAAGTCTCTCCCTCAGACTCTCCATGTCGCCTAGTTTATTTTCAATGGCTATCCGTAGGCTAGGGACCATGAATTCTGCAAGTACCACAGCTTCTTGTCCGTACATAAGCTGGAAGGGTGTCTGCCCTGTGGTTACCTTGTAAGAAGTACGGTAAGCCCATAATGCCGATGGTAACCTTTCCTCCCAGTCCTCACCTTCGACTCCACAAGATTTATAAATAACTCCCACCAAAATCTTATTCGTTGCCTCCGCCTGGCCATTAGCCCGAGGATAATATGGACTCGACAGTGTATGGAAAATCTTGAATTCGGTGGTTAGAAGCTTAATAATGTGATTTACAAAGTGCCCACCTCTGTCGCTCGTTAATTGAATTGGGCCATACCTTGTTATTATTTGTTCGTAGATGAACTTGGCGGTGCTTAATGCTGAGTTATCTGCGAGGGCGCGTGCTTCGACCCATTTGGTTAAGTATTCGGTGGCCACCACAATATATCGGCATCGTCGGGCACGACTTGTTTTTAGAGGTCCAACGAAGTCGAGCCCCCATCTTTCGAATAGCTCCTGGGCATGAGAGGGATTGAGAGGCATAAAATCCCGTTTGAGAGGTTTTCCTGCACGTTGACAAGTATCAGATCCCACCACCCATTCTCTAGCATCATTGTATATTGTTGGCCACCATAAGCCGGCTAAAAGTACCTTCCTTGCTGTTGTATTGGGACCCATGTGCCCTCCGGCTGGTCCTTCGTGGGCTTCCCTTAGCACACTTGGTACTTCCTCCTCCATCACGTATCGCCTCAGTACTTGATCTGGCCCCATTTTATAGAGCAATCCATTGATTAATTGAAAAGTCCTACTTCTAAGGACTAACTTCCTTCGTTCTCCTGGGAGCATGTCCGGAGGAAACCCAGCTGTGGACAAATATTCTCCTACACTTGTATACCACTTAGGGAGTACGACAATATGAAATAGATGTGCGTCTGGAAAATCGTCGTTTACTCTCAAAGGTGGCTCGCCAGACTTGATTCGTGACAATTGGTCGGCGATCACGTGGCTACGTCCTGGCCGTACCACAATCTTAAAGGTGAACTCCTGTAGTAAGAGGAGCCATCGGCTCACTCTTCATTGGATAATAGTTTTGTTGACCAAGTACATGAGAGCCTGGTGATCCACATAAAAGATGAATGGTGTGGCTAGTAGATAGTGCCTGAATTTCTGAACAGAGTAAACCATCCCGAGGGCCTCCCTTTCTGTGGTGCTGTAATTCTTCTCAGCATTGGACAACAATCTGCTTGCGAAGTATATAGGATGATCTAGTCCATGCCCTCCTTCCTGAGCCAAGGTGGTTTCGATGGCATAATTTGATGCGTCCACGTGTACATGAAATTCTTTGTCCCAATTGGGGAATGCAAGAATTGGGGCGCCCAACAATCTTGTTTTCAAATTTTGGAAAGCTTCCTCCTGCTCCCTCGCCCAAACGTACAACCTTCCCTTCCTCGTGAGCCTATCCATCGGATATGATATTTGTGCAAAGTTCTTGATGAACCGGCGGTAGTATCCGATGTGGCCCAGAAAAGATTTGACGCCGGTCACATCCGTTGGGGCCTCCATTTCG
>MU226418.1:737803-761324 GCA_018584345.1 Thuja plicata | reverse complement strand
CTTGTCCCCCCGTTCCAACTTCCCCCCGTCCCCCCGGGCGATGTAATTATGATAATTTCTTTTGTAAAATTTTTCACCCACTTTTGGAAATGCCTTTGAATTGCCATATTTGACCTGGAACCGCTTGGGTCCATATCTTATTGAATCCAAATGATTTTGATGCAAAGAACTCAAACCTCTTCTTGTATCTGTAGGTGTTTCTTTTTAGAATTCAACTTCGAGACAAATCATACCACAAGACAACTTATTTTCCAATGGATTTAGTAACATAGCTTAACAATGATGTGTAAAACAAGAACTTGCTGCATGAAGTTCTAAATCAAGACAATCAAAGGCAACTTAGATGATTGGTTTTAAAATTGGATACCCATATAATTTTAGAAATAAACACAAATAATGATTGAAAGCCATCACAAGGGACATGATAATTCCAAAATTCATTATAGTGTGTGACAGTGTTTCTGGATGCTTATTGTGTAGAGATGCTAAAAATCTCTATGCAGTTAACATCCAAAAGTTCATTCAAACACAAACTTCATCACATTTGTTTCATAGACTCATGTCCTTAAGACATTAAAAGGACAACTTTTATCAAGTACAATTAAAAAGAACAAAATAATGTCTTTAATGTGCTAGTGTTATAATTTTCACCTGTCAACGTAACACAAAATGAAACAGGTGTTCGGTACAAATGTTCTTCGAATTAGAAGGGTAAGCTCCATGTAAATTAAAAGACAGCTTAAAAGTGGACAATATGTACTTGCAATTCACATTCTTGACACTGATTTTTGGGGTGCTTCATGTTCATGTTGAATAAAACGTGAATGCGTATCTTTTTGATTTTGCCCAGGACAAAATGCTAAGATGCTCTTTTAACACTAGGCTAAAGATTTTATGCTTTATGGCTAAAAACAAATTCTACAACCAGATACATATGCTATTTAGTTTAAAACATAGACTAAGCATTACAAATATACATGGATTGAATACATTAATATGTAAACATGAATGCTGTGGTAAATTAAACACAGGACTTGGTACTGCAAACACCCAAAACCAAAGTTGCATGGGTCACATAGATGTTCAAGGATGATTTGGTGGTCAAGATCATGACCATGTGGCATGCTCATTCTCATAGTGTTTTTCATCTTGATGGGAAGCCTTTTTATTGTTCGAGTACTCTCCTTCAGCTGTCCAACCTTGTTTGGCACACACTTGGTTTGTTTGTTCTAGCTTTTTGAAATCATTGTGGCTTACCTTCAGTTGTAGAGGCATCAAGGACATCTTAGGGTCGTTTTGGTGACCTGTGTTAAGCTGTGGAGTCGCTTGGGTGAGTTGTTTTGGTAAGAGGATTGACTCAACCTCTAACATGGATGACCTTTTTGTCAGTTCGCATGTGTGTGTCATTTGGATTTGTTTGATTTTTCCTAATTTCCCTTTTTAGCTTAAGCTTTTTCACTTAAGGTTAAGGATAAATTTCTTTCTTAATTTTTTCTTGCCTTAAATCTAGGCTTTCATTACATCTTTCGTTAGATTTTTTCTTGCATCCTCTCTCATCTTTACTTTTACAAAGCCCTCCTCTCGTTCACTTAAGAGGGAGAGAATGCATGGAGAATAGAAGCATAGAAGAGAGTTCTGATTGCAAAATCTTTGAAGTAATTTTGAAGAAGCTACTATCTCCATAGGATAGAAGAATCGATAGGTTGCCTCAGCAAGTCTTTGCTTGAAGCTTTGTATCCCTTCGTCTAGGAACTTGGATTACTTTTAGAAGATTGCATGCCTCTTTGCAAAGACCAATCTCAAACCTGTTAGAAACCTTTGATTTTGTCATTGATGTCAAGTTCAAACAGATGCATTAAGTCAAGTTCCATTCGCGGTGCTGTCAAGTTCCATTCATGGTGCTTGAATTTCTAGCAAATGATAAGTCGGATTTGGGATTCCTATTGTAAGATTGGTAGCGGCAGTATGCAAGCACCTCTCATTTCGGGTTTAGAATTTATGCAGACGTTCTTAAAGAACAAATACGTACAGATGCAATATATCAGGTTGATGATTAGTTTAAGAAATAAACATATTCAGGTTGATGATAAGTTTCAGAAATAAACATATTCAAATGCAGAAGGTTGATGTTGAAACAAACCTCTTATATATGTGTCGCAGAGTAAGACAATGACATTCATAATGTACATGTTACATGTCGGACTGTATATATCGTGTATTGTATATAGGTGAAGTCACACTGTCACATTTACATGGTGCATTGAACATTGTTCTAATCTTCAGTGATCAGTTATCAGTTACGTTTTAGTTGAATGTGTAGTTATAAACTGATATCTGAAAATGCTTACAGTACTCAGGTTGTAACACATTGTTCGCAGATTGCTAATCCCCATATCTAGGCTATTGTCTCATCCACATAGTGCAGGAAGCCTCTTTTCCTTCCTCTTAAATCAATCCCAATCAAGTGCTTCCCTTTTCATCAAGCAAAGCACCTGAACACTTGAAGAGAAAAAGAAACTATGGGTAAAAGTTGGATCCTTTGAGGACCTCGATCACAATAGTTGCAAAGAGCCTTCAAAGCTTCTTCTAAGTCCTTTAATTTCAATTTGCCTAAAGATTGTAAGACTTTGTTTCTGTTTCTTAGTTAATTTAGAATTTTCTTCCTTAGATTGGATTAGATTTGATTTTTTTTTAATCTTGCAAGTAGATTAGAAAGTTTCTTTGAAAGCTTTTCTTGAAAATTGGAAACTCAAAAAGGATAGTGTAAGTTGCATGCAAAAGTCATGTGGAAATTAGTTCACATTTTATTTTAGAAAAAGGAAAATGAAATAGGATAGAATCTCTTTGGCATTTAGTGTTCTTAGTTGCAATGTTGCAACTTTCAAGAAGCTTGCAAGACAAGAAGAAAGCAGCCATGTGAAAACATCAAGTCAGCCTTCAGATAGCTCAAAGAAGAAAAAGTTCATTGTAACTAGTGCCACAAATTTGGTCACTTGATAAAGGATTGTCGGAATCGGATTGCTTTTGAATAGCGGAAGTAGGGAGGGTCTCAGCCTAAGGCCAATGTCGCAGAGCATTTAGAGTAGAAAGAATTTGCATTTTATGCTTTCATGGAAAAACACCCTGCAGATCATGTGAAGTCTTCTACTTGGTACATAGACTCTAGTGCTTTTCTTGACACTTCACTCATCAGCATTTGGTTCACAAACTTCTCACCTTTCACCAATTTAGTCATTTTTGTTGGAGAAGAGTATGCTGTTGTCAGGAAGGGCAACGTGCAAATATAGTTTGGTGGGAGGAATCTCATATTCCTCAATGTATACTATGTTCTTGGTATGGAACCGAATCTTCTCTCCATGAGCTAGATTATGCGGCATTCTCCTCAGCTTGATGTGGTATTCACTTCACTCAAGTGTTCGATTGTTGATCATGCGACTCGCACTACTGTGGTTGTTGGCATTGAGTATCATGGTTTGTACAGACTTGTGGATTCAGGTGATTCTCTTGAGCCTTCCTTTGTAGCTAAATCATCTTCCATCTACAGTCTCTGGCATCAACGGTATGGCCACCTGAACATTCACTATCTTGCTCAGCTTGTTCGAGTGGATCTAGTTCTTGGCTTACCTGAGATTCAAAGTTAGGATCACCGAGTTTATGGAGCTTGTCAGACTAGAAAGAAACATAGAACACCATTCAAGGATGGTGACTCATGGCGAGCCTCAAAGGTATTGTTCTTGGTTCTTGCTGATGTATGTGATCCAATGAAAACATCTTCTGTTAGTAGTGCCAGGTATTTGTTGCTTTTTGTTGATGATTTCAGTCGTAAAATGTGGGTGTACTTTCTTAGACAAAAATCAGACGTGTTTACTGTATTTAAGAAATTCAAGGCCTTAGTAGAAAAAGATTCAGGCTCCTAAAGTCACTCTTAGGTCAGATAATGGGTGGGAGTTTTGTTCTACTATTTAGGTGTTGAAGTTTGGTAGACTGAAAGTAGTATCTTCTTATCTCAGTCTAAGTATGCCCGTAGTCTGTTGGACAAGTTTCGGATGCAAGACTGGAAACCTGCATCCACACCTATGGAGAAAGGGCTGAAGCTGACAACCAAATCAGATTCACCTATGGTGAATGAATCAAAATTTAGGCAATTGGTGGGTAGTCTCATCTACCTTACTACGACTAGGCTTGATCTTAGTTTCGCAATGAGCTATATTTCACACTTCATGACAGCCCCCAAGGCTGATCGTTGCATAACAACGAAGTGTGTGCTACATTATGTGAAGGGCACTTTTGATTTTGGTCTTCTATACGACAAAAGTCATGATCCCAGACTTATTGGTTTTATAGAGGAGTCCATCTGATTCTAATCTGTATGTCAAAAACATCGGTGATGATATTTTTCTTCTTGTTGTTTATGTTGATGACCTGATTATCACTGGTAGTTCGACTTTTGATCGATCAGATCAAACACAGTTTGTGTCAATCCTTTGACATGACAGACTTGGGACTTCTACACCATTGTTTAGGTGTGGAAGTTTGGTAGACTGAAAGTAGTATCTTCTTATCTCAGTCTAAGTATGCCCGTAGTCTGCTGGACAAGTTTCGGATGCAAGACTGGAAACCTTCATCCACACCTATGGAGAAAGGGCAAAAGCTGACAGCCAAATCAGATTCACCTATGGTGAAAGAATCAGAATTCAGGCAATTGGTGGGTAGTCTCATCTACCTTACTGCTACTAGGCCTGATCTCAGTTTTGCAATGAGCTATATTTCACACTTCATGACAGCCCCCAACGCTGATCGTTGGATAGCAGCGAAGTGTGTGCTACATTATGTGAAGGGCACTTTTGATTTTGGTTTTCTATACGACAAAAGTCACGATCCTAGACTTATTGGTTTTATAGACTCAGATTGGGCAGGTTCCATTGATGAAAAAAAATTAACATCTGTGTATGTTTTAAGTTTGGGATCTGGTGCAGTCACATGGACTAGCAAGAAGCAGCAGGCGGTGGCTCTTTCCTCGACAAAAGTTGACTATCGAGGAACAATTAGGGCAGCTTGTGAGGCAGTTTGATGTCTCAAGCAGATCCTACTCCCTTGTACTATGACAATCAAGGGGTGCTCAAACTGGCCAAGAATCTAGTCTTCCACAAGAGAACCAAGCATGTTGACCCTCATTGTCATTTCATTTGGCAACTGGTTGAAGACAAATCAGTTCACTTGTTTTATGTTCCGACTGCGGATAAGGCATCAAATATTCTCACCAATTCTCTGAGCCCGGACAAGTTTGTAAAATTCAGGGGGCAACTTGGTGTAGTTGATAGATTGACCATTAAGGAAGGGTATTAGAATAATATCTTTATTTATTTCTTATTTAATGGCCAATATTGTAGATTTTGTAAATATTAGATAGTTTCTAATTTTATGATTGTTTCATAATTGCAACATCGTCTTTGTACAACTATAAATGGTCGTTTGATCATTCAATTATTTCATTATTTTACCAACACTGCTGCCACTGATCCATACATGGTCATCTGCAAATCTTGAAGATGAGAACATGATTGAGGCACTTTTTTGTCAAACCATGAAGTTTACGCTTCTCTAGAATTCATACTGACATGAAGAATATCAAACCTGCACGAAATGCCTAGCTACCTAGAAACAATAAGTAGGAGAGAATCCGGATGGAACCTGATATATTTACATGTACACATGTCTTACTCGTGAGATGCAATGTCCTGATACCAGGATATGACAGAGAATCAGATTAATATAATTTTTTTCTCGTACATTCATCTATATCAATGAAAACATTGCTTTGGTCAAAGCACTTAAAAATATCCAGTTTTTCTTGAAAAGAGCATCAACCTTCTTTGTTAGCCCATATTCAGCACCCATCCTGAGTGGTAAACCCGACACATGCATGGAAAAGTAAACTACTTTCTAATAAAAGACAATCTGAGTAAAACATGCATATGCTTCTTAAGTTAATTCTTTTCTTATAAGCAACATGATACATAATGCTAGGGTTGTGATAAATAAGGCATACAAGAGTACATAAGTGCATACAAATGCAATATTCTAGTTATATCCACAAGTCTACTTAACAAGATTTGATTTCAACTTCAATCGGATAAAGTTTTAAGATTCTTTTTACACAACCATTTAAACATGAGGCAAAAATAATTGTTAACATTCATTGATCCTAGAAAATTTGTGCCTCTTCCTAACTTCCAAGAAATCAACTATTGTAATCATCATTAAATAGAAATTGTCAATGACCAATCATCTATAATAATTAAGATTAATAATAAATATCCATAATGATCATGGCATGACATTCTTAAAAGACATGTTTTAACATTCTTTCCAAATCAAAACTAGATCATTAGTACATAAAATTCTTACTATCCCTTTTGGTAATCATGGTACCTTTATGCTTGAAGATTCTAAAGCTATGTTGCCATTGTAAAGACGATATTCTTTAAATTCCCAACACTTGTGACATCACATAGTATGATAGACGCTTATCTCAATATGGTTAGAAGACAACAGACATTTTAGATAAATCTTATTACCTATATGAGATAATAATTCTCTATGTGATCGTCACTGTAACTAAGGAAAGAAAACTTTTTGTTATAATGATCATACATAATTCCAAATTAACTCTCCCAAACCCCAACACTCATAGAAGGTATATGGGTGTCAAAACTATACTTAGTGTATTAAAAGTTATAATCTAGATATAACTCCATTTCTATATTTTATCTTGAATTTGATTTATTAGTATTTAAACAAGAATATTATTTTTAGTTCTGTATTCCTACCAATTAGTAAAATAATTCGGTCATGATATATAAATGATGACAAATCCTATTAGATCTTTAATCTACTAAGTAATTCCCATATCAGTAGAATATCTTTCCTTTTTATTTAACAAAAAGATATTATTCTTAGACATAAGAAGATTAGAACATCTAATTATTTTATTTGACAATCTTATAATTAATTTATTAAATTGACCTTACTAATATTATCCAATTCTTATCAATATTCGATATAGATTTCTCAAATGACTATACCATTAATCATTAAATCTATAATACTAAATAGATTAGATTTTACATGAGATCTTCCTAGCTGTAGATTCATTTATCTTCTTCAAAGCAATTATTAATGTAAAAAGTATTTAAAGCAAAGTGCGTAGGAGCCAAAGATGGTCTAATGTGACAAATAGTGCATCACATTAGTAAGCTGGTTCACAAACTAAAGTAGAAGATGATGTTAATCCAGCAGTTTTTTTGAATGGTATCCATGCTTGCTACTCCTATATTGTGGTTACTGAGAGGAGGTCCAAACCGGGAATATCATGTTCCCTCATTGATTAAAGAAAAGAAAGATTGTGCTATGAGGGAAGATCAATTGAAGAGGAAACTGCAATGGTTGTGGAAAACAAGCCTATTACTGATATAAGCGATAGAAAAGTGAACTGATTTCATTACTAACTAAGTGGGTTGATTCTAATTCACCAAGCATATATTGTAATTTTAAAATAACATTTCATGGGCATAGCTCAATATGGGAACCCAAAACAATGTAGTAAGTCACTTCATGGTTATGGTTTAGAACAAGAATCCAAAAGAAACTGACATTTGAGATGCAGCCTTCCGAATGGTATATAAAAAATCTAGATGGAATTTAATAAAACTGGTGTACAAAATCTAGATGGAGGCCAATATGATTGGAGTACAAAACACTCTATATTGAGTCCAACAAGATTGTCAGGAATCAGAATTATTCTGTACAGTATAATGCGTTCAAAATGCTAGATAACAGTTCCAAATAAAAGAAGCCATACATTTCATCAGTATGGATCAAAATGGGAACCTACAAGAAATTTGTGTGGCTTCAATAAAAAACCCAAAAGGTATGCACCCACAAGAATGGGTCTGAATAAATATCAGAACAATGCATGATTCTATAGACACATCTAAGCAAATAAGAAACAAAATCGAGCACCATATTTCACTTTTATTAGATCATCCTTATAAAATCAGCTCATAAGAAAAACATTCATAGCATAGAAAATGTGAAATACCTGGATCTCCTTGAAGGAGTCAATCTGATTCGAATATATATGTGTGTTTCTATATTGGTCATTAAGCCAGATCTAATCTGGAAATGTATATCTTCCGATATCTCCCTGAGGTGTGCTCCATGATATTCGACTCCACCAAGCTTTTGGAAATGAAAATCTAGTAAGAATCTATTCTCATTCAAAATGCACTCCATTTGAATTTCTCTCAGCAAATTTGAGGAGATCGTGGCTCAAAGCCATGGATACACCAGCCTTGTAACCTACATGCCTTATTCCCCCTTTTAAGAAAGATGCCCTCACCAATAATAATAGGCAACGAATTATGTAACTGACCTGTTCAAGAATTCTGTCTTACTTAGCTCACTGTTTTGTCTTCCCTTGTGCTTCATTTATGCATTCCTTCTCTACCACTATGCATGAGTTATATTTAATTTGCACTCCTAACTAATGTGCCATCACCAGAAAGTCAGCACGTCTTCATTAAATAAAGTTGCCCCAATATTTGGTTGTAACTGCAGTCCCAATATTAGAATCTATTTTTTTTAATTATCGAATATTGCATCAAATGAAGGTTATAATAGATGTGAGAATACAAAGGGTTGTGACACTATGTATTAATAAGATTGAATTCAGTCAGTTTTAGACAAAATTCAAGAGAATATACCCCTTCTCAGGCACTTTCAAGAAGAGAACAAACAGAGGTGGATAAGGTGAGAGTCTTGTGCAAAAGAGAACACCTTTCAGAGAAATCTCATTGAACTTATGAATGCTAGGATCGCAGCAATATCAATCTGAGCTGTGAGACAATGCCTAAACGCACACATCATTCCACATGCAACCCCACAGATCAATACCATTGTTTTCCATGAGGCATTATTTTCTCAAGAAGTGAGTGAAAGTGATGTGACCCCACTTCAAGAAACCATATCATTGTCACCCTCTAGGCTCCCTTTCCGCGTGAAGTGGGTATTTCACTGAACTTTTCCCTGTTGGACAGGCTTTTGCCATGAGAGCAGAAATAGTTTTGTTTGTGCCATTAGTGAGGGTAAAATGCATGTGCCATTTTTAGTGTACATCACCTATCCTGTGGTGAGGTGATTTAGAATATCATAGTTATAAAGCCATGGTCTACACCTTCAACTACTCTACAATAAAAATCTTGCAAATTCACCATAGCAATTTAAATTTCAGCACATGTAACTAGACATCTCAATAAACATCCATAAGTAGGATAGGCATAGTAATTATTATTGAGTGAACAACAAATGCTGGATGACAATAATACTGAATACTTGATGTATAGCAACTCCAGCAATATGCATGCATGAGAATTACCAGTTTTCATTCAAAGTCAATTATTTGTACTGTTTACAAATTTCAAATATCACAGTTATAAAGCCATGGTCTACACCTTCAACTCATCTACAATACAAACCTTGCAAGTTCACCATAGCAATTTAACTTTCAGCACATGTAACTAGATATCTCAATAAACATCCATAAGTAGGATAGGCACAGTAATTATTACTCAGTGAACAGCAAATGCTGGATGACAATAATACTGAATACTTGATGAATAGCAACTCCAGCAATATGCATGCGTGAGAATTATCAGTTTTCAATCAAAGACAATTATTTGTACTGTTTACAAAGCTATTGCATGAAAATAAATAAAAAGCTGTTTGAGATTTATATTCATGATGTGCAAGCTTTATTAAAAATTAAACAAAAATTTGAAATTTCTATTCTTTATTGTGGTGTGCACGATACTTCTTGATACATCATCAAACATTTTAATTTTTTTTTTCTCATTTGAATTGGCATGTCTTGCTTGTCTTGTGCACGTCTCCATTTTCTTTGTGCATGTTCGGATATCATCTGCACAAATTTTGGTTCATCTTGATGCATACCTACTGCTTCCACACGTGCCAGTACTTATATGTACCTAAACATGTTGCATTTCTAAACCAAGACTAACTCTAGACATGAGGCACACACTTCATCCCTCATGCACAAGTAAGCATTGACTATGATTGTAGTTTAGAAATACCTGTGTATAGGTTTGCACCAAAATCTTGTATCCAAATTTTGTAAATTTTGAAAATTCTTAGTGAGGTGCACGCTTGTCTATTAACTCAAATTTTTCTCCAGAAATCCTGCCTTGTGTGATGTGCACTCTAGTCATTGACACATTTGAACATTGTTAAAAATCTTGTTTTCATTTATATGTTTCCAGTATTAGGTTTACACTAAACCATTTGATGATGAAAATTTAAGTTCAAGTTTTTGATTTTCCGTTGTTTTGATGCACACTTATATCTCATCACATGCTTGTGTTCGTACATTGAAATTGTTTGAATAAATGATCTGGTTTATGTTGATGTGTGCATTAAAACTGCATTCCATTTCTTCAAAATTTTACCTCTTTACAAAGTGTGTCTGTCCTCCTACACATGCACCTATACTTTTGAACTTGAAGACTTTCTTTATATTGTCACTTGCCAAATGTTCTGTGCACCCTTTGCAAAGATACCAAATCTTGCTTGAAATTGCTCCTGATTGGAATGCTCACTTCAGCTTCTGTATGCACTTATCCGTTCTTCAATGCACTTGTAAACTTGCCTCGGTGTGTCTTGTCTATTTGCCTCATTAGGTGTGCCAAAGCCTGTGCATGCGCCTGCCTTCATGACATGGCCAACTTTCATGTTTTGAAAGCTTCTTTCTTTCATCAAGATTGATGTCTTCAAGAGCCTCTTTCCACAATCTTGCAAACACTTACGAAAGGATGAAATGATCAGCAAATGATGTATGTTGTGAAAGACTTGGTCATTATTTATTGAGAAAACAAAGATTTTAGTTTAAGAACTTGACACAATAAGAAATTTGTGTATGGGTACAACATAATGAAGTCATAGGAGATGTAGGATATGGTTATGGGAATGACATTTTGAATCAACGTATTAAGTATATCAATAAGGGCATGACTATATGGATAGAAATATAATCACCAGGAGACGTGGCTATAGGAACATGGTTGGCAGACCTAAAGCCTAATGCCCATTGTAAATATCTTGAAAAAACTTGAAATAGGTCTGCCCAATTTGTAAGGACTCAATATTTGTTATATATCATTTTAAACAAATTGAATGTTTATTGTACTAGTAGTTTTTATCATGATATTATTCCAGTGGTCATCTCTTGGTCCACACCCAAGGAATTGGTGTATTTGTTTGTGATATTAGAAAAAACATGCGATGAATCCCTTGTGGACCTCTCAATGTTAAATGTCCCAACAGAATATTTTCTAGTTTTGAAAAAGTTAGAAGTTAGAAATCTAGTAAAGATTCCTACCCCTTTTCTTTATTTCCAGCCTTTCCTAGAATATTGTCTTCATGCAATTTCTGCAGAGTTCTCTTCGTTTATGAGTATGTCCGAGATGTGGAACAACAATTTTTGAGTCAATATCTTTGCAGATGGCATTGGAACTCAATGATATGTTAGGTGGTAATATCAAAACTGTCACTGGAGAAAATGTAAAGCCAGCGTATGGAGGAGATGAAGAATCTTTCCTAAGAAAAGTTGTGACACCCATTTATGAAGTCCTTGCAAAGGTGATAGTTTTCTACTTGTATTCATATATACTCCCACAATATAATGTTCTTTACAATTGTGATGTGTTGATAAATTTTGTCTTGACTTACGCTGGTACATATTTCATAAGTATAGGAGGCAAAGAGAAATAGAGGTGGCAGAGCCAAACACTCAGAATGGAGAAACTATGATGATCTGAATGAGTTTTTCTGGTATGATATCTTGCAGAAATAATTAATATGCTATAGGCTTTGAAATAAGTGGTACATAATGCTAGTACATGACTGTTTTTTGACAGGTCAAAAAATTGTTTCAGCCTAGGCTGGCCAATGAAAGAAGATGCTGATTTTTTTTATGTGCCAAAGGAAAATGAAAGGCATCCTACTCTGAAGGTGACAAATGATATTTCATGCATTTATTTTGATTGATTTATATTCTGTAAACATCCTCCAGAGTAAGGCTGAGATACTATAAACAGCATTTGAGTATAAGTTCTCTTCAAGTTGTAATTATGTTGCTGATGTAATAAGAATTGGTTAGAATGTACAGAAACGAATTTGTGTTTTCAAGTTGGAAACTAGTTCAGTAATAAATAATCAAATATATCAGATTTGGAAGACTATTCCTTTTGGCAAAGGAAAAAGACGGGTTCCAATCTAGATGGCATTGGCAAGGAATTTTATTCTGCATAACCTCTTTTCATTACTAATACCATCTTCTCATAACTGATTACTTCTTACTAGTTTAATATGGAAGAAGGGTAAACAGATGACATCATTTATTCTTCAGTCTACTTTAATCAGCAGTGATTCAACCGCTAATGCTTATATTGCCTCACGTATTTTAATTTTTTATTTCTATGATCATTCTCTTTTCTACTGCTTCACATGAAATCCAAAGCTTCCTGTCATCTGCTATTTTTCTTAACGATAAAATAGAACCTTGAAGCAAGGAAGTTTTCTATCCTGAACTCTGTAAATATGGCATTCAAGTGAAGACCCTGTTACTAGATGCTACCATTGTTTGAGAATCTGCTCCTAATTAAAAGGAACAAATGAAGGATGTCGAGAAACTCAAGCAATCATGAGGATTATAACTCCTCAATTACATTGGTTGTTGAAGTATCTGTTTAGTTTTCATTGTTCTTTGGATTTTAATTGCCAAATAGGAAAGTCCTATAGGTAGTGTAAATTTTGATGGCATTATTTTATTCTATGGAATCATGGATGACTAAGAAGGAAGAAATGCAAAAATTTTTGACATTGAAATCCTAAGATGAAATTTATAACCCGAGCTGGTACATTGAGTCCTACAATGCAAGATTTCCGTAATGTGTGAACAACTAGCATGGAGGATGAAATTCAGAAGTTGTGTTGTGTATGTAAAGATTCTTATGAATCTTAGGACTACTTTGATTGCTACACTTCCTAGTGGATATCAGAGGCATTTACTATTTTAATTTTTAATTAAATAAAATTAATTGTTTATGGCTCTCAGAGCATCAAAAGCGGTCAGAAGACGGTACAATGTCCATAGTAGAAAATTCTTTCTCAAGACAAACTCGGAACCAAAAGATAATGAGTTTTTTTATTAATTGTAAAAGATTTGGGTTAGGGATAGTGTTCTAAATAAATATTTTTTTCCATAATTAGTGTCCACAAACTGTAAAAATTGGTGGAAAAGGAGGATTGAAAGAAATGCTGGTTTTCTAGAATGATTTCACAACTAAATCATGACTTATTCTTGTTTGCCCTTAGGGATAAACTGGATTCAACATAGACATGTACAAGCAAAGTATATAACAGAGAAGTTTAACAGCTTTATATTCATTTATTCATCATCAAGTACAACAATATTCCATATATCATAATCTGCATATCCTTACGGAAAGGAGAATGTATACATATAGTGTCCGAAGGGATACGAGGCGAACCGTCGCATCCATGTAACTCCTTCGGATTGATTAACTGTCTAACTACCCATTTACCGGACAACATCATCCCCCCCAAAAAGAAAGTCGTCTCTGGCGACTTAACAACAAAATGGAGATAATGCCTATGACAGAAAAGAAATCAACTAAGAGGAAGTGGAAGGGGGCATTCCTGGAACTAATGGATGGGATGCCGAAGGGTTCAATTTCCGCCTCAACTGATACACCTGCTGCGTACGGATATCCAGATCCGCCTGTATCTGGGAGTTGGTCTCGATAGCTTCCTTGAGCATGAGGGTAACCTCCTGTAGCTCAGTCTCCTTGTGACTGCCCGCCTCCTTGGCCTTGGCTAACTGGGCCTCAACTATACTCTTACTAGCGTTGGCTGCCTCTAACTGTGCCAAGAGTGCTGCACGCTCCGTCTGCCAAGCACTCTGCTAGGCGGCTAACTGGGCGGCTATCTCCTCCCGAGATCTCTCCGCGGCCACCCGAGCATGCTCTCTAGCCTCCTCTGTCTGCCGTGCCTCTAACACCATCTGCACCAGCTGCTGGCCCTTACCAATCACCGCTGTAAGAGACTCCATATACTCCTCCAAATCCTTGGCCATCATCGCATCTACCGGGGCTCCCTCATCTGCCTAAACCGTGGCTGCTTCTACATGTGCACTCTGCTCGCCACCTCCAACATTATCCAACTCTTCGCCATCACAATGGATGTCCTCACGCTGGGGGGACTGAATGGACGGGCCCCGTGTCACCGGTGCACGAAACTGCTGTGCCAGGTACGCGCTCGCGCGACCCATCATACTCGAAGACACCCCTGTCTGCATACTCCTACCCAAACTGTTACCTCCGGAGTCCCCTAAAAGGGAGGCATAAAAGGTAACCGCTGCCTCCGACCCAATCACCTCCAGATGCACTTGTTCTGACTCATCTCTTCCCTGCTCAAGGGTCCTCTCTACCCCCTCTACCGCGTCTTCACCTGCTAAGGCCGCGACCGTCGGAGGTGTGTCAGGTCTCTCAGTGTCGGCTACCACCATCTCAGTCGGCTCAGTCTGCATAGAAACCCTCGCCGTCGTGACAATTGGCCGAGTCAATTCAATGGGTGTCCTGACTTGACCAAATGTCGGGATAGCTGTCGTGACAGAGGCAAAATGCGCTCCACTAGAGAGCACGGGCTGTGGGAACAGTAGTGGGGTAGCTGAAATCACCTCCACCTCGTCATCATCATCCCCCTCCGAAGCACTCTCCTCTGCAGATGTCTCCTGGTGGCAGCTATCCGTGTCCCCATGCTCCCCACTGACATCCAACTCTTGTCGGGCTTGTTTCGAGCCGGCCACGACCTTCTGACCGCCCGGTGTTTCTAAGTGACGCCATCTCATGATGGGGGCTCGCCTGGAGCCAAAGGGCCCACCTTAACCTCCTATGACAGTATGGCGGATGGAATTTGCTGCACGACCGCATCCAACAAGAGCCCAATCTCATAGTGCGACATGTAGAACGTCCGGTGCTGGAGCGTCATGAACGCATACATCCGCTCGACAATTACCACACCCCAATCATACATCCGGCCTCCGAGTAAGTGGTTCATGATAGTGACCTGCTGAAAGGATATGTCGGATGCACGGCTGGACCTTGTAAGGCGACTCTTCACCACGTCCATGAGACATCTCTAGTGTCCCTCTTTGATGAAGGTCTTCTTGATTCCTCTGTTGTGCGAGGACTTCCGAAGGGAGTCCTTTTCCGCAGTCGCGAGGTCGTCTTTGCAAACCAGTCTGATATAAAAGTCCTTTATTTCCAAGGCCATTTTCTGTGGCTTCAACTCAACCCTAACCCCTTTACTCTCCGAAATTCTACTGCTGTGAATGAGACCATCACCAAATTGTTCAGGTAGGAGAGAGTGCTTTGCTTCGAGAAGCTATCGAAAGACTCAATCATTGCTCGCAACGGACCCTCAAAATCTTTAATGCAAAATATGGGCATTTGGATAACCCATTGTACCTGAGCCTTCAATAGGTTCTCCTTAACCAGTAGGTTGTTCGGAGTATCTGCGCTTTCAGTCCACCATCTTCGGCATTCCAAGCCGTTCAATCCCTCGAAGGCGATTGTCTGCCCTGTGATGGAGTCCTTCTGAGATCCCGCAGCCACCATCTGTGGCCTCTGAACTTTTAATTTCTTTCTTGTACTTGCGCCTGCAACTCTCACGCCAGAAGGTAATGTCTGTGTATTTTTGTGCATGCTTGGATTAGTGCTGCCAGAGTCTTCTTCCAACCTTGTCCTCCAAGTTCGTTTGCCTGCGGATTCCATAAATGTTTCTCTCTGCTTGCTTTGAATGAAAATATAACCGTTTATCTTTCCCTAACTACCTGGAGGAGTGTATGACACTTAGTTAATTTTCTATTCTTCGAAATGAGTGGAGCCGTACGGGATTTAATACTCCAGTCTGTACGGGCGTACGGTCATGCTCACCTTTAATTTCATTGCTTTCTCCTACCGTACGGCTGCCTTGTTTCTAGTCTCTGATGCTTCCCAACCGCACGGTCTTCGGTTTACTTATGCTGAAATCTCTGTATGCCGTACGGTTCTCTTATGCTGAAATCACTGTACTGCCGTACGATGGTCTTCTCTGCTTGTGCTATGCCATACGGTTATTCCTTATAACCCCAAATGTTCTGTACGGTGTACGACACTTGGTGCAAAAGATGGGTCGTATGGTCAAAGACCGTACGAACTTAAAGGGTCACGGTTTTTTTTTTTTTTAAAATGTCAAAGTCGTACGACCGTACAGACTTCTTCCATTTTTTCCCGCCTACTGTACGGTCATACGGGTCCATACGGCATCAGGCCGTACGACATCGTACAGATTGATTATTTATTTATTTTTTTTATAACTTTTTTTAACAGATATAAGTATCCTCCAAACGCAACCGGGGCCTTCTGTTTGGCCGTTCATGATAAATTTTCAATTTCGATCCATTGACCGCATCTATAAGCTCCGTACCGTCGAGCGCCCACAACTTAATTGCTCCATTGCTCCCAACTGCCCGGACCTTATAGGGACCCAACCATTTTACCTTGAATTTTCCAGGCTTAATCTCATTTTGCCCATTGTATTTAAGAACGAGTTGACCCGGTGTGAACCTTGTCCAACGAATGTGCTTATCATGCCAATGCTTTCCTCGTTGTTGAGCTACGTCGGTTGCCCATTGTGCCATCATCCTCCGTTCCTCCACTTTATTTAGGGCGTGTAGACACCGAAGACTGTCCATGTCGCCGAGCTTGTTGTCAATAGCTATGCGGAGACTTGGCACCATAAATTCCATTGGAACGATAGCCTCCTGGCCGTACATCAGCTGAAAGGGTGTTTGGCCCGTGGTAACCTTGTAGGTGGTGCGGTAGGCCCACAAGACCGAGGGTAACTTCTTCTCCTAGTCTTCCTTCTCCACACCACACAACTTGTAAATTACAGAGACCAAGATCTTGTTTGTGGCCTCGGCCTAGCCGTTCGCTCTTGGATAGTATGGGCTGGATAGAGAATGAAAATTTTTAAATTCTGTCGTGAGGACCTTTACTACCTGATTCACGAAGTGACCTCCCCTGTCACTTGTCAACTGGAGTGGAATGCCGTACTGAGTGATGATTTGTTCATAAATGAACCATGCTGTACTCACAGCCGTGTTGTCAGGTAAGGCACGTGCTTCCACCCATTTTGTTAGGTATTCTGTAGCCACCACTATATATGTGCATCGTCGTGGTCGACTGACTTTCAAAGGTCCCACAAAGTCCAATCCCCATCTCTCAAATAATTCCTGTGCAGCCGAGGGGTTTAAGGGCATGAAATCCCTCTTAAGTGGTTTTCCGGCCCGCTGGCACGTGTCACAACTAATGACCCATTCCCTAGCGTCGTTGTACAGCGTCGGCCACCACAATCTGGCTAGTAGTACCTTCGTAGCTGTTGTATCAGGCCCATATGTCCTCCCGCCGGACCTTCATGTGCTTCTCTCGGAATACTTGTAACTTCTTCCTCCATCACGCATCGTCGGAGGACTTGGTTTGGCCCCATCTTGTAGAGAAGCCCGTTAATGAGTTGGAATGTTCGACTTCTGAGGACCAGTTTGCATCGTTCTCCTGGCGGTATTTCTCGGGGAAACTGCGACGTGGAGAGGTTACTCACCAATGCTGGTGTACCACGCCGACAAAACCGCAATATGGAATAGGTGCGCATCTGGAAAATCATCATTCACTCTGTCGGCGGGCTTTCTAGATTTGATTCTAGACAGTTGATCTGCAATCACGTGACTTTTGCCCGACCGTACTATAATGGTGAAGGTAAATTCTTGCTGCAATAGCAACCATTGGCTCACCCGTCCTTGGATTATTGGTTTATTCACCAAGTACATTAATGCTTGGTGGTCTACATAAAATATGAAGAGGGTCGCGAGCAGGTAGTGTCTAAATTTTTGCACGACATAGACCATGCCGAGGGCCTCTCTGTCTGTCATGCTATAATTCTTTTCTGCCTTTGAGTAACCTACTGGCGAAATAGACTGGGTGATCCAACCCATGGTCACCGACTTGAGCCAATGTCGCACCTATGGCAAAGTTGGACACATCGACGTGCACATGGAACTCTTTGTCCCAGTTTGGATAAGTCAAAATGGGTGCCCCCAACAGTCGTGATTTTAATTCTCTGAAGGCTTCCTCCTGAGCCGTTCCCCACACGTAGGGTTCTCCCTTTCTGGTGAGATTGTCGAAGGGGTAGGATATTTGAGCAAAATTTTTAATAAAGCTTCGTTAGTAGCCAATATGTCCCGGGAAGGATTTAACCCCAGTAACATCTCTTGGAGATTCCATATCCACAATCACTCGAACTTTGTCGGGGTCGGTTTTGAGTCCCACTTTGCACACGATATGCCCCAACAACTTTCCCTAAGGCACCATGAACCGACATTTCTTGGGGTTGAGTGCAAGTAGTGCCCTTCAACACTTGTCCATGCATTCACGGAGGGCCTTCAGATGTGTCTCCTCCCCACTGTAGATGGACCAATCATCGAGAAAATCCTTAAAGTTACCGATGAACATCTTATAAAATATATGGAGGATTATTCTCTGGAATGTGGCTGGTGCGTTACAGAGGCCGAAGGACATTCAGTTGTAGGCATATACTCCGTCTTCCACCACAAAGATTGTTTTCAGTTTATCCTCTTCTGCTATTGATATCTTATTGTAGCTAGAAAATCCGTCCATGAATGAATAGATTTCGTGGCCAGCCACCTCCTCGAGGATAGAATCTGTAAACGGAATGGGAAATGAGTCTTTAATAGTAACTGCGTTCAGGCACCGGAAGTCAACACAAATCCGGATCTGGTTTCCCTCCTTGAGAGAGATCACGATGGGGGATACCCATTCACTAGTTTGAACCTTGAAGATAATCCCGACCTCGAGCATTCGTTCGATTTCATCTTTCACCCTGGCGCCATAGTTTTTGTTCATCCGGTATGGCCCCTGCTGTACTGGTACGACACTTGGTACCAACGGAATACGATGAACGCACAGTTCGGGTGGGACGCCTTTCAAGTCCTTGTACGTCCACGCAAATACATCTTTGTATTCAGTAAAGATTTTGAATGCCGCGACTTTTAAAATTGTGTTCTAGTCATCCCCTACGAGGATGACTTTCGCTTCTTCCGTGTCAAGATTCTGGGGTTTCACTGATGGTTCCTCGTACCTCATGGAATTTTGATCACCAAACTGGTGTGCTGGTGCACTATCAATTGCAACATGACCTTCCTTATATTCCTTGTACTTTGGGGGAAATTTGTCTGATTCCTCCTCGATGCTTAGTACATTGCATGGAGTGAACATCTCGTAATCCTCCATTTGCCAATGGAAAAGTCCGTTCAGTGAATCCATATCATCTTCTAAGCATTCTCCCAGATTTAGTATGCCTTCCTCATTTGGTTCCATTCCGTGCCTTCCTTCGTCCCGTCGGTCGTTTTCTCCTTAAGATTCTGATCCTGAGGAAGAGGCGAGTTCTTCACTCACCAACTGAGTCCGGAGGTCAATTGTAAATTTCTTGCCTCCACTCTCCATGAAGGGGTATTTTGTTTCTAGTTATGGTTTGCCTTCTGCTTAAGTGGAATGACGACGAAGTCAAGTACGAACGATTGTGCACCAACTGTAACTGGATATGCCATCAGTGTCCTGAGGGGTTTGATCCCATGCTGATCAACACCCAGTAAATTAAATGTCGGTGGCCACAAGGTAGGCTTCCCTAATTTTTTCCATGTTTCTTTTGGTAGGACGTTTACTCTCGATCCGCCATCAACTATGGTGTCTATTAAGATGGTGCCTAGAATGCCCATCTCCACCACGGTTGGGTGTCTGCCATTATTGACGACCAACAACATTGGATCCGTCGTGGCTCCTCCAGGAATGGGGATGTCTTTGTGCATGGTGTTGGTCTGGTTGGTTCGTGTACCCAGTAGTGCTATCGCCAAATGCGACATGGTATGAAGGAGGTCCTAGATTTTCACCGGTACCTCCAGTTGAAGCATCTGCCATAGGATGTTTTGTTCTACATCCCATCGGCTATAGGGTCCTGCTGCCTCTTGTGTCTCTTGTTGGGCCTTCATGGCCTTTTCTAATTCTTCTTGTGCTTCCCGTATCCTCTGCTTCTTGGTACGAGGATTGGGGTACTTGGCAAGCAGCTTTCCCCCGGGTGAGGGAAAGTATGGCTTCCTTTGTCTGCGTATTTCCTTGAATGTCTAGCAGGTTAGTCCCAATGCCAGACTTAGGGCAATTTGCATCTTCGTGGTCGCCAGGGCCACTCCACCGACACAGCTTCTAAGGGGTTTCATTATTATTGCATTCTCTCGCAAAATGACCCCATTGGCTGCACCCTCTACATTGGATCATCGGGCGTCCTTTTGCATCATATTGTATTCTACTACGAGTGGAATTGTTGTTGTTCCCTTGTCCACCTCGCCGGTTGCCTCGGTAGCCCCCCGAAGATGCGTTGTTGTTTGGTTCCGTGGCCCCTGATGTGGACGGCTGCTCTTGAGTGAAGAGCACCTGCTGGTTTCGTACCTTCAGATTGTATGGGCATTCCTTTGTGGAATGTCCCATAATCTGGCAGATGTCACAGAATGCCTTTTTGGGACAGGCACTCTTCGTGTGGCCACTTTCTTTACATTCCGTACACCAGAGTTCGTCGTCTTTGCCCGTACCCCCCTTCATTGTCTTAAATTCCTTTAACATTCTCTCAATATCTTTTTGGAGTGCCATGACCTTCTTCTTTGGTCCATTGTCACTGCTGCTTTCTTCTTTAGAAGTGTAATCGTCCGACGAAGAGGATTTACTTCTCTTCTTTTTCGATGTCTTGTGCTCACTTTCCAGGTCCATGGCCCGGTTATATGCATCGTCATACGATGTCGGGGGTACTATCTTCATCTTTCTCCGTTATTTGGAATTCAAGCCCTCGACAAACCATCTCTTTTTGAGGCCATCTGCTGGCTGGCTCTCCATTTTCCCGACTAACTCCTTTAGTCGGCGGCCGTAGGCTCGTACCGTTTCCTTCTTGCCCTGTTTTGTGCCGTAGATTTCAGAGACTATTTCGTTATCATCCCTGAGGAGTCGGAACTCCTCAAATTCCTTTTTAAGTTGGTCCCATTGGTCACCTTCGTTTTGTCCAAGTCGGAGTACCAATCAATGACAACTCCTCTCAATGTGGCAGGAAACTGCTTCACCCACTCATCCTAGTTAGTGACCCCGTTGGCTGACTAGATGGTTTCACAGGTACGACAATGCCGTACTGGATCGTCCTTATCGTCGCCATGAAATTTTGGCAATTTCTCTTTAAGGGTCGCCATAGGTGGTTTGATTGGTTGTTGTGTCTGCGATAGATTTTGTGCTCCGGCACCACTTGTGCCAGCATTTGTACTTGCACTCGCTTGGTTAGTGTGTGTAGTATTGACCAGTGACACTTGCCCTTGTGCCTATGTAATTGGTGGTACCGTACTATGTGGAGTTGTTGGCTCAAACAGAGGGTTCACCTGTGCGTCAATAGCACCTTCAGCCGTACCGTCTCCTCCTTGAGTCTGGTTCTCCGGTTACCCATGATAACCCATGGAAAAAATAACCCATGATCATTTTAGATCAAGTTAGTATGCTAAAAAAGGGATTGTGAGGCACCATAGAGGATATTTAGGTCATTTTTAGACCATATATCCATTGTATACCCCTAAAATAGCCTTAAAACATCTTTAATATGCTTAAATATCTGAGTTTGGAATCTTGAGATAAGGGTTTAACCACCTGAGAGAAAAGATTGTGACTATGGAAAACTACAAGCAATCTAAGAAGATTGATAGTCTTGAGTTTGAGTTGGAGAGTGCACAAGAAGTGATTGAAGATCTGAAAAGCAAGTTAGAAAAGTCCTTAAAAGTGAGAAAGTATTTGTGTAGTGAACTGAAATCCACACAAGAGCATGTTGATACTCTTGAGATAGCCTCTGAAAGTAGTCTGAGTGATGAAGCCAATTCTACCATTGCATAACTCATGGAAAAGTAGTATTCAGATGGAATAAATTACCTCTAGTCTGCCTACTAGTAGCAATCTCATCACTCGAGCTTCCAATTATTCTACATATACCTCCTTTGAGTTCCAGTCTATAACCTTTATCAATTTAGTTGACCCACACTCAACAGATTATGTGTTAGACCATCCACAAAATAAACATCATCTATATTACTCTTACCATTCAAAGAAATAGTGCCTTTTCCTTTGACCAAACAAGGGGTACTGTTACCAAATCTTATCACACAACCATCAAACTCATCAAGCTTAATGAACTTACTCTCGTCACCGGTCATGTGATGTGAGCACCTATTGTCTATAATCCATTCATCATTGTGTCCCATGTGAGAACCCGGTGCCTTTTCTCCTTTTGATGGATCTTCTTTGACTGTGTGTATATATAAACTATATCTTCACGAAATTAAGGTGTAATCTATCAATTCTATGGAAACAAAAGTACAATTTAATTCAAAGAATTGACAAAATAACATTTAGCATTCCATGGCTCTCTAACTAAGTATGCTAATGAAGCTTTCAATCTTAATCTTCATTAGTGACAGTCCTAGAACGAGAATTGATGTATGATGATGCCTAATCTAGCTCACAACTCTCAAATTGCAATGCAATTTCAATCAATTATGCTCTCAATTGCTCAAATTATGCTCTCAAATTGCTATGATCTCAATGAATTTCTCTATAGTGTAGATGCATTTGCTCATGAATGTCTAGGATTAATAATGCTCTCAAAATGCATGGTATTCATAGGATTTCCCAAGGGTAGGAGGTAGAGTTAAGTTGATCATGACCAAAGCTAGGTTGAGTTGAAGGCTTTCAAATGGTTTCAAACAAAGTTACAAGCCTCGGACTCGCCTCGGACTCGGCAAGGTCGGATTGGCCTCAGACTCAGCAAATTGAAAAACCCAAGAAATTCAAAGATTTTTAAGGATTTAAAGCATTTTTCATGCATCATTTAGTCAATTAACATCAAATACACAATAATTGAGATAAATAGAAGCTACTTTGCACACATATACAAGTTTTCCACTTTACATAGATCGCAAAAGTATAAACTATAAAGTTATAAACTGTTAAACTAAATAACACACTAGAAACTGAAATATAAATAGTTTCACAGTCAAATGTCTACAATATTCATGGAATATGAAATCCATGGAATCAAAAGTTCAAAACATACATCAAAACTAGGCTCATAGCAGCCTATCCCAGTGTCTTCCTACGAGTATGCCTAAGATAGGTCATGGAAGATTGTGCAGCCATCTTCTCTCCCTGTGTCTGAGGCTGACCCTCAGTGGCATCCTCAT
>MU226418.1:716369-729844 GCA_018584345.1 Thuja plicata | reverse complement strand
TATGATTCATGAATGTAAAAAATTCAAAAAACAACACAAAAAACGTAACTTACCTCTTCAAAATTGATCAAAAAATGGAAATGCAACTCTTCTAATGTAGATGCCTCCTCCAAATGCTTCTTTTAGCCCCTCTCAATGTGTGAATGCAAGCTACAAACTTGCATAAACAATCAACAATCGATCTATGAGAGCCAATCGATTTCACAATCTTTTTCCTAAAACCCCAATACTCCTCTCTCAAGCCTTTTTTCTTTCCTCTCCTTGTTTGCATGTGATAGAATGACCTTTTTAGGTCAAAAACATAACATATAAACCGGCTAAGAAAAGCCAAAAACATTAAAAAATGTTTTTTTTCACTTTATTGCTGGCTGCTGCCGCGGCAGAGTCCTGGGCTCGGGACTTGCCGAGTCCAGCGAGTCCAAGGACTCTGCGAGTCCGGTTGGACTCTGCTGGACTCGGGCGAGTCCGAGGCTAGAGTCCCATAAACTTGCCGGGCCTGACTCGCCTCGGGACTCTGCGAGTCCAGCCCAGACTCACAGAGTCCTGTAACTCTAATTTCAAATGTGGAGACCATTTAAATGGTGGTCTCAAAGGTTGGTACAAAGAGACAAATTGAGTGGTGATGATTTTAAAGATTAAAATGAGTGATCAAGATTGCAAAGTTTAGAGTGATCCATGTGCTTTCAATCCTTGATTCTCATTGGCTCCTTTAATTCTTGTCTCCTTTGTTGAAGGAAATTAGGATTTAATCAATTCAATTAATTAATTAAATTAGCCATGTAAGGGAATAGGTTGATTTTGATTTTTGATTTAAACTATACAATTAATTGATTAAATCAATTATATAGCTTTGATTTATCGCTTTTAGAATTATATTTAATTAATCGATATATTTATTAATTGATCCAATAATTTGATGTAATTTAGTCCCTTTTGATTGAATTAGTCCATTTGATTTGATAAAATTGCCTTCTGATTGATTGAAATACACCTGACCAAATTTAGGTGTCTACAGACTGCAACAAATACAATCTCCTATTCCTCATTATCTTGTGATTCTTCATTGGTAACTCCATAATTTGACACTTTAATTGAAAATTTGAATAAAAAGTTTTTTAGAAATATACTTTTAATTCATAAATTTTGTTTTCCTTTCTCTATAATCTTATGGGGTTATTTTGTCCATGGGTTATTTTGACTGCGGGTTATTTTGGAATGGGTTATTAGGACCCTGGGTTATTTTGTCCTCAGGTTATTGTGGCCGGGTTATTCTGTCCAGGGTTTTTTTGGTCGGGTTATTATGTCCTGTAATCCGGTTTACAACATTGTCAATTGAATGACTTCGCATTACAATTGTTTTTTCTTTTCTCCCCTTTGGCTGGTCTTCACATTTCAGAGTCCCCTACGGTTGCCATCACCTTCCTCTTGGCGACAGAGGTGTTCCCATGCCTCGTATGCATGGAGGATTTCCTGACGGTGTTCCTCTTGCGCAATCTCCTCCAGGCGAGCGCGTTGTGCGAGCTATACCTGTTCCAACAAGCGTGGGAGGTGGTTCATCAATCGATTGGCTGTAGGATTAGCCTCAATCGCAGCCCACATGACACTTGTTGGAACTTCCTCCTCGGTGGCCTCCCGACGGACGTAGGTTTCTATTGCCGCTTGGAATAGGATTCTAAACTCCCTTGTCTGATTGTCTTCACCTTCGTACAGTTCTGTACGTGCGTCGTTCGCTTCCAGATTAATTTGACCAACCGGTAGGCCCATTGTGTCCACACGCCATCTAGTTCTTGTCTTCCCGAGTACGTCTAGGAAACGGCGCCAGATGTTTGCCCTCAGGGGTAAATTGGATTCAACAGAGACATGTACAAGCAAAGTATATAACAGAGAAGTCTAACAACTTTATATTCATTTATTCATCGTCAAGTTCAACAGTATTCCATATATCATAATCTGCATATCCTTACGGAAAGGAGAATGTATACATATAGTGTCCGAAGGGATGTGAGGCGAACCGTCGCATCCATGTAACTCTTTCGGACTGTCTAACTGTCTAACTACCCATTTACCAGACAACAATTCTTTTAATTGTTGCAATTTTAAACTGCTCTTTGTTGATGAAAAGACCAGATTGAGTGATTAATTGACATAAGCAGAGATTTCTTTGGGAACAAGGCTGAGCAGAGATAAATCGGAGTAAATCATGGTAGTGATAAATAAAGCTTGAACACTTGCTAATATTGATTCCAATGCTACTCTCATATACCATTTGAAGGCTTAATTTTTTATAGTAATTAGTGAAGAAGTTCCATTGGCTGGTCACCAGTAGTCTTTGTTGTTTGTCTTATATTGGAGTGACGTGGTCATAGGGCTATTAATGGCCTGCATTGTTATGGTAAATTGATGTTCTATTAACCAGAGGAAATAAAAGCTCCTTATAGATTTACAAAGACGATGTCTCTAAAAAGAAACAATTGTGAACTAAAGACAAAAATAGAAACTATCTAATAAATTAAAGACTAACTAAGCTGGCCATTAAATAAACATTACAATATTTTAACACTCTGCTTTAATGGTCGTCGTCTAACTGCCCTGCAGAAGACTGTACGTGTCTTGTGGTTATAAATTCTTCAGAACATTCTGCCGCTGCTGAGACCCTCCTTGGATTTGCAAAATGTCAATGACCAAAAGTAGCCAAAATCCGTCCAGTAAAAATAGGGAAGGTTTCCCCCTTCTTCAGAATACTTTTTCAACAAGAGACAAGAGCCTGCCACTAACTTCTCCACTAAGATGAGTCCGCCACTAACCCTCCCAGAATCTACAAAACTTTTAACCATAAATCATAACAAAACGACCAACTTGATGTTGGATAACAAAGCTGTACCTCCCTATAGCCAGAGACATACCGAGAACAACTGCCATGATTTTAAGGAAAAATCAGCAAGCCTCCAAATTTTTGCAGAAGAGCGTGACACCCCAAAATAAACTACAAGAAGTCACAATTTTTGAGGAAAATATCGCCAAATGCAAGATTACAAATCATTGTTTTTTTTTGGAAAAAACAGTAAAAACCCACAAAGGAATCCCATGCAACTTTGCGAATTATAGAATCAAAAATTTTTTGAGGGGAAAAATTATGAAAACCCATCATAAATTTTTTTAAGAGAAAATTTAGAAAACCCATCAAAAACTTAAGGGAAAAAATTATGAAAACCCATCAAAATTTTTTTAAGGGAAAATTTATGAAAACCCATCAGAGAAACCGTCATGTGGCAAAACGCGAGACTTCACATGGTAAACAACGTATGCAAGCAACATGCAAGTACATGCAACCTTCGAAAATCAGACTTTTTCTCAAACCAAGAAATCACACAATCAAAACCCTCGACCAGGCTTCCGATTTTCAGCAAAAATCTTTGAAGATGAACCGCAAATTTTTCATAAAATACCTCCAACAATTTTTATTTTAAAAAATCATAAAACAAATTTACAAAGACGATGTTTCTAAAAGAAACTATCATGAACTAAAGACAAAAATAGAAACTACCTAATAAACTAAAGACTAACTAAGATGACCATTAAAGAAAAATTACAATATTTTAATGTACCGTCATAGGGTGAGAAATACAGTTGGATGAGACTGAAGTATGGAATATAGTGTCCTGTATTTATCATTGTTGGTCTAGTTTAGTTCCTTTTTTTTATATTTGGTGGATTTACATTGATAGAAATCGATGGCACAAATCTGCTGTTGGAAATATGGGAGTATGGCAACACACATTATTTATTTATTTATTTTAAAGTCGGGTTAGGATAAGATAAGATGAGATCAGAAAAAATTATTAATGTTCAACAAAAGACCACAAAGTGGGTCCAAGGGACTGCCAAAAACAAGACAGGGCCAGCCCACAATAGGGACACCAAATGGTGCTTGAAGAAAAGCAACAAAACAATAGGAACAAAAAAAAAAAAAACTGAATGAGGGAAAGAGAGGAAGAGTGGAGGGGGGTCCCAACCCCTACTACAAAATCTGCTCCGCTGAGAAGAACCTCAAGGCAGAAGGGTAATCTATAGAACTAGTAGGAGGCCCAGACCGCTTCTGATGCTTCGTGGAGGGGGAGGAAAACCGTTGCTGAAGAGAACTTCTCCTGGAGACCACAAGTCGATGATGGCTAGATGGGTTAACCAAGCTGGCGCTTGGTGCCACGTGCTGAGTGAATCCCGGAGAAGGAGGTGATAAGATGATAGGACTGCCTAGTGTCGTGGTGTTGATGTTGAAATGAGAGGTCCCAGAGCTTGACAACCTCCTTATAAAGTGCAAGGCACCTCTAGTCCGTGTATACAGAAAATGTGGAGAGGGACTGAGCTCCCCTAAAAAGGCCTTTGATATCCACTAGGAAGTGTAGCAATCACAGTAGGAGTAAAAAAATTTGGTCTGAAACCTGCCTATCACCGAGCACGGATACGATACTGGTCTAACACTCTCGAAAGTATAACATGAAGAAGTGTGGCATAGAATTTGATGAAAGTATGGCCAACCATAATGGTCCTGTAATTGTTGGAATCGGAAGTCGGACCCACTTTGTGGATTGGGTGGATAATGTGGTGTCACCAAAGAGAAAATCCTGTGCGAACCACATGATTGAATAAATTAGATAAATAGGATCCCAGGACTACACGACCATGCTTGAAGAGCTCGGCCTGAAATCCTTCCGCATCAGCCACTTTGCTACTATTCAAAGTTCAAATAGCTTCCATGATGTTCTTGTGGGTGAATAGATGGCAATGAGGGGGTGAGGTGACATGGGCAAGGGGCTAGTTGGGGATATAATACAGTGCTAAAGTATGGGAAACTAGTGAGCTATGGTTTGGATCAGTGGGAAGGGGGGAGCGGCTGTAAAGAGCCTGCTTGGCTCTTCTTTGCAAACTCAAACCAAATTTACTTCACAAGATACTATAAACTATACTCTTCTTTCAAAAACAAATATAGAACCTTTTTTTTTGAAACATTTTCCAATATTTAAAAACAAATAGCAAATTTGCCAGGAAAGCTAAACTCCTTCGAACACAATTATGAAATACTATCTCATATATTATGGCATTACAATTCTCTTAATAACCATCAAGCATTAACCCGAATAATTGTAAAAGCTACCTTGTAATATTTCTAGTGAAATGCTGACCGCACGGTTTATGTATTAGCCGCGGCATTCATGTACATATCGTTGTTCATTGCCATGTCCATGCGTTGAATGTAGAAAACGCTGGTGTTACCAAGGCGGCTGGAGCTGCGAAGAGATGACGCCAAGACAAGATTTCTAATCCTTCTCCCAACCCGCGATACAATGTTATCCAATTTTAACTGCAGCCTCCTCTTGCATTAACGTAACCACAAAAGAATGATGCAATCTCTCACAACAATTGTTACCTTAAGACGATTCATTGGACACTAATAGTCCAATTCAAGGTGCTGAAACTACAAATCAAATTCACAATTCGATTTGCTAAAATTCTGAAACCCTTACCAACTTCCTTCAAGAAACACAAGTTTTATAAAAGCTTAGAATGAATCCTTATTGGTTTCGAAATCCTTATATAAACCATAGCTTCTTCTTCAAGCTCGAATTCACAAAGCTTCAGCCATACACTTCATATAACTTAAACTCATTCCCTCCAAATTTAGGATATAAGCCCACTTAATGATATCCACTTAAAATAATAAAGTCTCAATTAAAGAATATGGTATCATTAAATAATAAAGATATAACTTATAACTCCAAGATTAATCAAATAGGGAATATTCAATTAATCCATTTGATTCATCTCCAAATCCAACTGACACTGAGCATTGAATTCCACCATCCCAAAATAGAAGCTGGCAAGAAGCGACTTACTAAAAATAGAAAGTCCTGATCCAGAGACCCTCAAAACACAGCATTAGCCCACGAGGGTCGCGGTGATGGGCTAACAATCCCATCCCACAGACAACTGCTAATTCGGGGACATCACAGCGGCGGGGGAAAAGGGTGCGCCAAAAGGATTTGGGAGAATGAATGAGAGAGGCCTGAAGGGCTCTTCTACGTTGGGAAATGAAGACGCCTTTCTTGTGGCGGAGATGGTAGTATGAGGTTTTAAGCCATGCGTACGAAGGGTGGTGATGGATGAAGGCTTCACGTAGGGCATGATGGTGTGTTCTACAGTCCTCATCATACCATTTGCTCATAGGACATGTGTATTTACGCATGGGAGGAGCGAATTGGGGGGTGAAGTGGAGAAAGGACAAAAGGGTGACTTCCCATATAGAGGTGGGAAGAACGCTCAAACTTGGTGGTGATGCACTCTAGAGAGAAAAAGAGGGAGTTGGGGGCGAGGAGCTGTCTGAGGTGATGGGTAAAAAGGTCACGGTCGCCATCGTCAAAGCAAAATGAGATATGGGGGCGAGGGCTGGCTAGGCATGTAGGGGGTGGGGTGAAGAGAAACAATCTGGATGGAGAGACTAAGTAGTGCATGATCGGTAAGAGGAATGGGGGTGACAAAGAAGTGGCCAATGGAAGCAATGAAGGACTGGTTGGAAAGAGCATAGTCCACACACTCGCCCCACCATAGTGAGGTCGGCAGATAAAGAAGCAGGACCCCGGAAAGCAAGGTAAACCATTAAGGACCACCAGATCAGAGGACTGGCAAAGCTGAATAAGGTGCTAATTGTACTTCGTAAAAGGTCTTGAAGCATCATTAGAAGATCTCTAGAGCCCCAAGCCGCCACTCGGTCAAGGAGATGGGGCTGAGCTACCCAAGTCCATGCATTAAAATCACCAAGAATGAGAACATCTTCGGTTGCTGAAAGCTGAGAAATGCTATCATATAGGTTTGTGTAAGGGTCACCATCGGGGCCATTATGAACCGCATACAAAGAAGATGAAATGTCCCAAACGTATATTTTCCCCAAATTCCTCAAATATATCTCAGAAAATATAAACATATAATTTCATGCAATAAACTATTGATTCAACAGAAATAAACAGCAATATGCTCCAATAAAACCCTCAGCAAGTGTTATTGCATTATACAACAACAATGGAATTACAAGATAATCCAATCTGAAATACAATATGCAACAGAGAGATTGGATGACATGAACCTGGAAGTGCAATGGTGAACTTTGGCGCGAATCCACCTCAAAGATGAATTGGGTTTCCGTCCACTCCAACGAGAAAGCCTGAAGGTTTCCGTCCTCAGGTTTCAGAATCGAAAGCCGGAAGCTTCCTGGATTCTCCAAGAGAAAATGAATTCATAAACTAAGCATGCCCCAAATGAGTCTCCTTTCCCTCTTTTAAAGCAACAAGCAGTGACTTCAGTTTCCCCTTCTCTGTCCTTCTATATTTCCACTTTATGTCTTAATTAAACCACTTTAAATTAATATATCCATTTAATAATAAAGTGGCATAATAATAGACTATTAAATCTTCTGGCATTAAAATGGATGATCAAACGGACTTGGAAGACGATGTGTGATAGCTTGCCAGAAAGCTCTCGACGATACGCTCCAAGTCCAACACTGAAATGCCAAGAATACTGAGCTCTGTTGACTTACTATAAATATTAAGTATTTGGAAACCCTACGGAAACTACTCTGATTGGCTTGAAACTGGAATTACCTAGGCCAAATGTCACACTGATCCATGTAAAGCCCTGGTTAGCCCACGGGACCATGGTAACATGGCCAATGATGCATCAAGAAATAATTTACTAGAAAAAGGGGACATTACAATCCTCCCTTCCCAGAGATTGCTTGCCCTCAAGCAATTGGTACCTGCATGCTGTGACCAAAATGCTTGAATCCCATACCAACCTCAAGGAAGCCGCTCCACTAAGTTGTTGTGCTAGTCTGATGCAAACATGTCCAGAATTGTGAAGCCACTCATCAATACCCCACAACAACAATGCGTTAATCATACTAATACCTGGATCCCAAATCACCCCATGTGCATGCTCAGTTGAATCAACTTGCCATGTGCTGCTATCATCTACAAGAAGGTCCTCAATCCAACTGAGAACCTCACTCCAACTGAATTTACAAGCACCACTAAGGTCAAATGAAGGTGGGAACTCAACAATATGCCAACCAGCTACCTGGATTATTACTAACCATGAGAATGTTCCTCCTGAATCCCACAAACAAAATAGCCGGCCACCTTCCCAGCTGTCTGTAATATCCTGTCGATCCATACCCATAATGGGTGGAATGTCCAAAATGTCCAACTGCCACAACACTGCCCCTCTAACATGTATCCCAAATCGGTGACTGTACTGAAGAAGCAAACTAGCAACACTGCTAGACATGGCTTCCTCCTTCATGGAGGGAAGCGTATCAAACCAATTCCCCATCCCACACCTATGCAATAATTGGAATAGAAGGTTCTCCGTCAGTGGGCTGAATGGAAAACAAAATGCATCCCATACAATGTGGCCATAATGTGATGCACTAACCGACTCCTCTGGGAATCCTGAATCAGCACTAGAATCCCATAACTGTCTCTCTATACTAGGAGTCACACAATGTCAATCATTGTGTGAAAAATTTACACCAACAAGCACAATCAGCATACCAGGCTCATTAGCCCCATACTGAATATACTCTACCCAAGTGTTATCATCATGCTCGGCTATGAACCTTGACTGAAATCCCGATGCAACCAAGGAATCCCAAACTCTGAATAGAAGCATGCCACAAAGTTCCTTAGACTCCTGCTGTTCAACTTTGATCTCATCTTCACCTTGCCAGAAGTGGTGAAGCAAATCAATGGAACCCACCCAAACTACAGTGTTAGCCCTGTCATCACTCGGGTCCCAAAGCAAACTTCTCTCACATCCATCGGTTATGAGGAGATACAAATCACTGAAGGTATCTGCAACCCCACAACTATCTTTATCCTCCACTAGATTCCCATGGATGTGCTGACTCTGCAAGTAATCCAGCTTGCAGCTATTGACACCATAATCACCCTATAACCATGTATCTGAATGAAATCTCTGTGATATAGAGGTAACCAACCCTCTCGGATACATATCAGTATGATGGAAAACTAATTGGTGTCCTTGCAAATAATCTCCCACAAACATTTGAGTCAAATACTTGCAGCCTCTAGCCCCATCTTCTGAAGATTACAATCCTCCATTCTACATTGGATGATACAATCCTTGAGCCAAACCACACCTGCGCATCATCAAGTCCATGTGTGGATCAAAAGAAAAATGATGAGCACTCCATGTTAAAGTCTTAACCTCAAAGCTGCAATTTGTATCATTATGTGAGTCTTTCTCATTCACAGCTGATTTACAATCAACATCGTGCCCACATACAACTATCTCACTACTACTAATGGAACCTTCTTGTACCAACTCATCCATAACAATGCCAAGAATGTTCTCTTTCATGTCCAACTGTGTTAAGGGAATAGGGACAGCACTATGGTCAAAAACAAATCCATCACAAGTAGAATTCACACCAAAAATAGGGACCAATTCACCCGATCCAATGAAAGCATCAACACTAACAACGGAGTTGTAGTCTTCATCTTTAGCTGATTGAACTACATACTCACATGAGTTGTCAACATGCTCAACAAGTGCACTAGTGTAGGCAGCCTCGTAGGATACCTCTACCTCCAAGCTACCTATTAATAGACTTGTGCAATCGCTTACATCTTTTCTTTAATCAAGTGTAGGCTGAGAATCAACGGAAGTTGGTTGCTCTTCTTTAGTAAAACATCCTGTAACCTCTAGATTTTCTGCCTCCTCTTTAGCCTCTCCTTCATGCATTGATTCAATATTTGTTTTACAATCTCCCGCTTCGATGACAACCTCATAAGGCTTTTCTTCAATAACTGGTTTAGTTTTTTGCTCACTTATGGGCTGATTAATGACACTTGGGAACTCTTCATATAAATTTCTGCACCTAACTTGTACAAGTAGGTCTCAAGCCACTTCATGGTACTGCTTCTTTGCCATTAAAGCCTTGTGTTGTAGGTTTGGATGAAAGTCCATGAAACTAGAGAAGCTTAAATCTCTCTGAACCTGTGGAGGAAGTGTGTTATACTCATCATACATGTCGAGTATTTCTGTCCTTTTATCAAGTTGTGAAGTCTGGGCTAACTGTTGCTGTACCTTAACAAGATCCTTCAAGACTTTTTCCAAACCCTGCATCTTCCCCATAGCTAGATAATAATTTTCTCTATAGGTGAATGTTCAAACTTACACTGCTCAAAATTTTCAGATTAACTTGTAGCTGCCAAGGGCAAGGCTCCACTCTCAGAGTATGAATTGTTTAGCACCTTCCAGAAATTTCACAACTCCCTCAAGCTGCAGGTGTCCTGTTCCTCTTGTTGCCAACCCAGAGATTAATGTTGCATATGATTAGACTTCCTTGTCTATGCCATATAACTTTCTCTTCGGTTTCCACTAGAATGCCACAAATTTCAACAGAGAAAGCTGTAATATCCCTGACTTAATCTAACCCAAATTTTGCCCTGACTTAATCTAACCCAAATTTTGTTGCAGATTTGTTAAATAAACTGCATGTTGCCTTGGAGGAATTTTTACAAATAGTTTGCTAGTGTGCAGTTTATAGTTTCATTTGTTTTGGCAAACAAATATCAAGAAAGAAATGACAACAATGAAGGAATAACTCAGGCATCCCTTTTACAATCTCACTAAAAGCTTGCACTTCTCCTCAGACACATTTTGTCAAACAATACGCCTTAAACTCAGAACCGCTGTACACAAATTTTTGCAGAAATTAAAGAGTTTATTTTTGACCTGTCACTCAGGAAGTTCTTAATCTTTATATCTGTAGAATTGTGTCTTTGATCCAATAGTCTTCAGTATCCCCAATTCTAACCACAATAAACCACCATCAACACCTGTTTAACTGTTTCCAGTGCTCAGAAGTATTACTCAACATCAAAGTTATTCAAATAGCACATCTCTGTATCAATATGATATTGCAGACTCCGACATCAATGAGAACACAACATTGGCAATATGATCTGGGTACTAAATTCTTTAGCGCTCAATCACAAAATGATCTCAGTATACAATAAATGTTTTAACCATACCCATGTTTAGGGCCAGATTGCAATGTAAAACTTGCAAATACTCTTCAACATCTATGTCACTGTCTAGAAACCTTCCCAACTTACAAGACTTCCGATAAATTCAATCTTTCCTCGTACCGTCAAGGTAAATGAACTACCTAGAATTTTCTCAGGCAATCTCTAACCTGAAGAATGGGCCACGGAATTTTCCAGCCTCCTTTTCCTCTCTAGACTTTTATTCCTTGGTCTAGAAGAAAGACAAATCTTAGTCTTCTAGCACCATCTTTGTAACTTCTGGCAACCATTCATTGGCAAACGATCATTTTAGAAGCTCCACAAAAAAAATGAATAACTTTCAATCTTCTCTGATAGAGATGCCCCAACTTTGCCAACTATAAAGACTCTAATTGTATATGCCAACCACAGGATCATTCCTTATTCAGTGGATGTGAAGTCAGAATCCTCGACATCTCCTTTGACAGTTCATTTATAACTGTTGCTGTATGCTTTGCTTCCTCTGTGTTGTCTAATGGGGCTGCTAACAACAATAGCCGATTATCCTTTAGGGGATCTGTGCCGAAAATGTTCCCACTTAATTTTGGTCCTCTTACAACCACACCACACCTGTGTTATGTTGCATATCTCACTCTAACTTCATATTCTGGAAAGGAATGTAGCTTCATTCCATCCAACGCTGCACAAAATATTGGACTCACCACTGCCAGGCGACTCACGTCACCCATATTGTGCCTTGGCCTCACGGGAGTAATAGCTCAGAAGGTGTCATCTAGTCCCCTTGTGTGTAACATGTTGCTCGACACCCAACCAGCGACCACAACCAAACCTCACGGCTAGTGCCTGGTTTATGGCGTATGAACAGACTCGGGCTTGTGATTTAATTCTTTCATTTCTTCACTCTTTCGTAGGTACAACTGTTGACGTGTTTCCCTCAGCATGAACCCGACACTAATCTCCTTCCACGCGAAAATCAATAAACAAGATAGTTCAATGATATATTAAGATTTTTGGCTGGTAGTGGTTTTGACGTATAGGCTACAGCCTCTTGGCTGACTGCCTGCTTGGCACTAATGAAGTCTATTGAACACTTATCGCTTGAGCAGCCTACTTAATTGCTAGCTTTTAGGAAAAGAAAACGGTGGCTTGCAAAGCCAATGCTTTAAACTGATATGCCCAGGAGAACACCACGTATATCCAGTTCACATGTATTAGCTTCAAAAGGGAATGGGCGGTTGTCTAGAAACTCAAACACCATATTCTTGCTTTAAATCGTCGACTGCTATCTCAGTGAATGGACTCCCAACTGTGGTCACTGGAAGGTGGATTGTGTAGTCATGTGTTTGAAATCTGTTCATACACCATCTCAACCATGTCACGCCCAGCACCCCGGTCACTACTCACGAACACGCCCAGTGCCAATGCTCTCCCATCACCCTAAGCAATATTCCTCCCAACGTTCGATGTTGCAACGTTGTCGGGATGTCCAAGGAAGTCCGTTCTGCGCACAGGAAACACGTCCAGTGCTATGCGGTGGTCTGTATCCACGAAAGAAGCAGCCCACAACTACTTTGGAGTTCTAGTAACTCTCCCTTTGCAGTTGTGAGTAACCATGCAAGAAAACAACAGCTCACGCCACCGATATATTAAAGAAATGAAGGATATAGAAACAGTCTGCGAGCTACCAATAGGTTATGCCGTCCAGTATGAAGATGATGTCAAAACAAAATAACAATCACAGTAGACAGCACTACGTTCGAATTGTTTTAACCCAAGTCTGGACTGAAACCTATTTCCCTGCTGCGTGAGCAATCTACTTGATTGCTTGCTTTAGAAAATGAATACAATGACTTCCTTGATATGTAAGCCAATGATTTAGACTGTTATAGCCAAATTCTGGAAATATGTCTTTGCTAAAACTCCACAGGCTGGCAAGGAAACCAGCTCTGATACCACTGAAATGTCCCAAACGTATATTTTCCCCAAATTCCTCAAATATATCTTAGAAGATTTAAACATATAATTTCATGCAATAAACTATTGATTCAACATAAATAAACCAGCAATATGCTCCAATAAAACCCTCAGCAAATGTTATTGCATTATACAACAACAATGGAATTACAAGATAATCCAATCTGAAATACACTATTCAAAAGAGAGATCGGATGACATGAACCTGGAAGTGCAATGGTGAACTCCGTCGCGAATCCACCTCAAAGATGAACTGGGTTTCCGTCCAATCCACCGAGAAAGCCTGAAGGTTTCCATCCTCAGGTTTCAGAATCGAAAGCCGGAAGCTTCCTGGATTCTCCAAGAGAAAATGAATTAATAAACTAAGCATGCCCCAAATGAGTCTCCTTTGTAATG